>VNJV01015388.1:0-15213 GCA_008042635.1 Drosophila nikananu | reverse complement strand
AAGATTAATTTGGCGTTTTTATTTTTTTCAAAGTCTCTCTTACTTCCCTTGCTCTCGCTCCCAGCCCAGCGATGACACTCTTACAATGCATTTCGCTCATTGTAGGCGATCGCGATAGCTGTGATCGGGAGCAAAGGGAGCAGCTTATAGGGTTTGATATTATTACAAATCAACATCTTCTCCGGTACTGTCAGTATCAGGGAGTGTTGAGTTATTTTTGCGTTTTGCTTTGTTGAGTAGTTTTCCTATGAAGTTATCTATGTCCATGTCTGAGTCGCTTGTTATTATCATTTTTTCTTCTATTGGGTTAGTATGTTTGTTGTCTTTTGTCTTGGTTTGGTGTTCTGCTTGTGCTGTTGTCTTTTTGCTATTTGTGCCTTTGGTCCCAAATTTTTTCTCAATTGTCAGGTTTTCCGTTACATTGTCTTTTGTTGAGTGTATTGTTGGTTTTGAGTTGTTTGCTGCAGTCGAAGTGGTCGGTTCTTGTATTGCGGTAGCTTCCGCGTAGGTTTTTGTCTCGTGTTTTGGTTGTTGTTGATGAGTGAAGAATTTAGTTTTGGCTTGTACATTGTACATTTTTCTTTGGTTTTAATTTTGAGTATTTCTTTTGCTTCTATGTATTTGGGACAGTCTTTGCTGCTGGCAGCATGGTTTTCTTTGCAGTTAACGCAGAATGTGCGTGTGCATGCGGTCGGTTGGTGAATTGGGAGTCCGCATGGGTCACATATGGTGTTCCCTTTGCAGTGTTTGGCAGTGTGTCCAATAAGGTGACAATTCCTGCATTTCATTGGGTTTGGGACGTGTTCCCTAACCCGAGCTGGATACCAGGATATATTAATATTGGTTGGGAGGTTGTATCGATCAAAAGTGAGCTGGACTACACCAGTTGGAGAGACCTTGCCATCTGTTTTCCGTGTATATTTATATACTTCTACGACTCCTTGTGATTTAAGCTCGCGTACAATCTCCTCATCGGAAAAATTATTCAAATAAGGTGCATAGACTGTACCCTTGCAGTGATTTAAATTTTTGTGGTATTGGGTTTTGACCTTGCAAATGCCGTGGAGCTCCTGAGCTGCAATTAATTTTTCTGCGATTGCTTCGTTATGGACAAAGATTAGTAGGTTCCCGTCACGCATTGGGGTGATTTTTAGAATTTTGTTATTGATGAGTTTTAATGCTCGATCTACAGCAAAGCATGAGTATGACGAGAGAGGCTTGTCTTTGTCTAAACTTGACATAACAATGTATTTGGGGTTTGGAAGTTTTACTGTCGGTAGCTCTGGAAAAGCCTCCGAGAGTGGAGTAGGTTTTTTCCTTTTGGTTTTGGGACTATCGCTAAGCAAAGCATAGCGATTTGCCCCTTGGCTATTATGCCCTGGGGGGGCCATGTTATGAATACTGACTCACTTGTTTTTTTTTTTTTTTTTTTGGCTGGTGATCGTTGAAGAAAAGAATGAAAAGATGAACTTTGATAGGCGCTTAGAAGATGGGTAAGCTGAGAGCTAAACTGCGATTAACTGCGATAAGACACAACCGATCGATTCGAGGTTTAGTCGACGACTGCCACATAACTATAAACCCTCTCCAATAGCCCAAACCATAGAAGAAAATATAACACATCTCGAACTTATCTCAGCGCTACAAACATTAAAAGGATCTGCCCCAGGACTTAATAGAATCTCATATCAAATGATCAAAAATAGCTCCCCCACAATAAAAAACAGAATAACAAAACTATTTAACGAAATATTCAATAGCCATATACCACAAGCCTTCAAAACAAGTCTAATCATCCCAATCCTCAAGCCGAACACAGACAAAACTAAAACTTCTTCATACCGACCCATCTCTCTCAACTGATGCATAGCAAAAACGCTAGATAAAATAATAGCAAAAATACTCTGGTGGCTGGTGACATATAACAACTTTCTTCACCAAAATCAACTCGGATTTAAAAAAGGCAAATCGACTTCGGACTGTCTACTCTATGTAGACTATCTCATAACGAAGTCAAAAATGCACACCTTCCTCGTCACTCTTGATTTTTCAAGAGCCTTCGATCGAGTAGGTGTGCACTCCATAATCCACCAATTGCAGGAATGGAAAACAGGCCCAAAAATAATATACTACATAAAAAACTTCATGAGTAACAGGAAAATAATTGTCCGCGTCGGTCCGCATACATCAAACCCATTACCCCTATTCAACGGAATCCCACAAGGTTCACCCATATCAGTAATACTATTCCTCATAGCTTTTAATAAATTATCTAACATCATATCCCTACACAAAGAAATTAAATTTAACGCATACGCCGACGACTTCTTCCTTATAATAAATTTCAATAAAAACACAAATATAAACATCAGCTTAGACAACCTATTAAACGATATAGGGAACTGGGGCTCCTACTGAGGGGCATCTCTATCTCTATCCAAATGCCAACACCTCCACATATGTAAAAAACACCACTGTACTTGCAAGATAACCTGCAACAACATCCAAATTCCTACCGTTACTTCCTTAAAAATTCTAGGAATTACCATAAACAACAAATACAAATGGAATACACACATAAACTTACTTCTACCTAAACTCCACAATAAGCTAAATATAATAAAATGTCTATCCAGTACTAAATTTAATTGCAACACGTATACACTACTTAATGTCGCAAAAGCAACAATCATAGCCAAATTAGAGTACGGCCTGTTTCTATACGGCCACGCTCCCAAAAGCATTCTTAACAAAATAAAAACACCGTTCAATTCCGCAATCCGTCTAGCCCTCGGAGCCTATCGCTACACCCCAATAAATAACTTACTCTACAAATCAAATATTCCGTCTTTAGAAATGAATCGAGACCTACAAAAGCCAAGCTATCTCAAAACCTAATTTTTTCCAAAAACACACCAATTCACAAGTTTGTTAGGCATTCAAAATCCAAAAAGAAAACAACACCAATAATAGACCAAACAATCAAACTTAGCCTAGAACTTAATCTAACCTTCAAACCAGTAAAACTTCACAAATACAGGCCATCATGGGCCCTCCCCAACCTAATAGACACATCACTCAGAATCCATAAGAAACAAGAAAACTATACGAACACACAAAAAATAATCTTAAACCTCATAATTTAATATTCACTGATGGCTCAAAAATTAACTGCACAACAACATTCGCCATTACAACTTAAACAAATATCTTGAAATACGGCATACTACCCCCATATTCATCCGTCCTCACGTCCGAAACAATCGCGATCCTAGAAGCAATTGAACTAATTAAAAACCGAAGAGGAAAATTTATTATATGTTCCGACTCCCTATCTGCAATAGACTCAATCGAAAATACAAATAATAACATCTTTTACCCCAACAGAATACGATCACTAATATCGCAACATGCTCTCAAAATTAAAATAATGTGGATTCCTGGCCATTCAGGAATAAAAGGAAACGAATTAGCCGATCAAGCTGCAAAATCAGCTAGCAATATGCCACTCATCCTCACTCCAAACATAAATTACACAGATATAAAAAGACATCTCAAAACTGAACTTGCGACAAAACAAAAAGAAAACATCATTAACTGCAGTCAATGGTACCAATCAATCATAACGAATAACTCACATACCTGCGATTACCTCAAACAATCCCACCAAAATTGGAACCGACTCGACCAAATAAAAATAATACAACTTCGACTAGGACACACAAACATAACCCACCAACACTACCTAAATCCAAACTCAATACCTATTTGTCCGTTTTGCCAAGGTGACATCTCTATAAGCCATATACTAAACTCATGCCCATCCCTCCTACAAACCAAACAAGCCATATTCAGCAACGCTAACCCTCTAGACCTTCTAAGCAAACCCAACCCAGATAACATACAAAAAATCATACTTTTCTTAAAAAATACTGATTTATATCACAAAATCTGAAAATAATAAGACAAATGTACAAAACAAAAACAGCAATCATTTAGCCAATTAGCCATTAATTAGACTAAGACTCAATACCATTGTAAACCAACATAGCCGTAGGCCCCGTAGCCAGTGCTATAGTATCTAAGTTAGGCTAGTTTTGTAAACTAATCTATCTTTCATAATAAATAAATTAAATTAAATTAAAAATATGGTCACTGTTTTTTCTTTTTTTAATAGATATATAGTTTTTTTTTTTTCATTTTCAAATGTGTTTTTTTGTTTTGTATTTTTTTTTAAATTTTAAGTGAGTTTTCTGTGTTTTTTTTTTAACTAAAATAAAAATTCATTTTCCCCCAATTATTTTTAATTTTTTCCGACTCTTGTTACATTTCTCAAGGCCCCAAACACAGTGCTTTCTAATAAGCACAAGCAAAACAAAATCCAGAATTTGTACTTTGTGATCCGCACAGTCCCCAGTGAAATACTTCGGTTTACCTCTTTTACATACTTCTGAAATGTATGTCTTTATTTGTAATTTCTCCGGATTACTCTCAAAAATATTATAAACAAGTAAGAAAGCTACAGTCGTTCGTGAACGACTGTTATATACCATGTACCAAAATATATCGCCGCTCGAATTAGCTCCCGATTATAAATGAAATCGGTAACCAGGGAACACCACGTGGAGGCCAATGCAATTACAAAGGGATCAAAAAGAGACCTACGAGTCGACTTGAGTTGATTAAATATTTCTAAAATTAGAGTTATTTAAACATCTCTCATCCTTTTTACGCTTCTCCTTTGTCATGTCATTGACAACGATAAACAAAAGTCAGCTGATCGCGACTTTTGACTATTAGAGAAATGTAAACAAACTCGCTCTTTGCAAAACCACCACCATCTCATGCACTTGCGTGTGAAAGACAGAGACAGAGCTCTCTTTGCGCAAGGGAGTTAGTTTCTTGCGTTCATCAGTTTTGTTGTTGTTTTTGGGATGCACCTGTTGCTAGCTGCCAAATAGATAACACACTGATAAGTAAATAACTTTTGTGTTTTTCATCCGATCTTTACCAGATTTTCGGTATTGATACATGTTCTACATATGCATGCCTATGCACAAAAAGAAAGATATATGGTAATATTTGCGGCTGCAAAACGTTTTTATTGATTTGCGGGGGAGTGGGAGGAAAATTTTTAAATCTGAAACAAACTTGTTCTGCGTGCAAAACATTCCGACCTACATACCGAATTTGGTGGCTCTAGCTCTTATAGTTGCTGAGCTCTCGGCGTTTACACAGACTGACAGACAGACATGGCTATATCGGCTTGGCTGTTGATGCTGATCAAGAATATATATACATTTGCACGAAATTTATATACCTTTGTACCTACGGTACATGGTATAAAAATATATACACATATCATTTGATTATGTTTTAAATTAAAAAAAAGTATAAAGAAGCTTTTTATCGATATACATATAAGTCAATGTG
This sequence comes from Drosophila nikananu, assembly GCA_008042635.1. Taxonomy (NCBI): domain Eukaryota; kingdom Metazoa; phylum Arthropoda; class Insecta; order Diptera; family Drosophilidae; genus Drosophila; species Drosophila nikananu. The sequence goes on along the minus strand of VNJV01015388.1, from coordinate 9,780 downwards.
AAATATATTATAAATAAGATATTAATGAGGTTTGATGATTTGGTTTTATAAACCAAACACCCGTTCTATTTTTATTCATAACGGTTTTTAAGTTTTAAGACCATTTAACTAAAATAATGATTTAAAAAAAAAAAATAAAATAAAAATGTTCACTACATAAAAATAAAAAAAAAGAATATTAAAAAAAGTTTTCGAGAGGGATCGATCCCTTGCTCTCATTGAGGATGACCAACGGTTTATCCATCACGACCACAGACTGTATTTTCTCGTGTTCAGCAAAACCTATACTAGTTTCGAAGTATTTCGGCTCTCGATTTGATTTTGATTCAAATACGAAATTTCGTCCAAAATGTGCTGTCGAGTTCGTGCACACATACAATCAAAAAGGACTTACACTTATGCATTGTGTACCCTATAAGCGAAATCTAAAAATAGATCAAGTAATTCCGTCTCCCTCTTTCCCTTTTCCCCCTTGCCTACAAGCGTAGTGCTGTCAAAGCATTAAAGACGCCCTCTCTATATAACTTTATACTCTTTGGTAAACGTTTCCCGCCAATTTTTCTAGAAGAAACAGGTGATCAAACATATGACTTTCTTATCGCATAAAAAATGTAGGGTTGCAACTAAAATGTTTTTAAATATCGTTTTGATGTAATTATGCTCTTTCATAATATATAGTTAAATTTAAAATAGAATTAACAAAAATGTTTGACTTTATGCCAAAAAATAGGGAATTTGGGCCAGTGTGCAATGTTTAAGTTAAGATTCACTGGTGCATGTGAAACATGAGCTCCCACCTGCCGACTCGGAGCAATTGCGGAGTCATGTAATATGTTTTTTTTGAGGTATAAAACTTTAAATTGCAATAAAACAACGATGGATTATTCGATTGTCAAAAATTTTTTTTTTCGAATGATAATCTTGTGGCATTACATTTTAAATATGATTTCTGGCATATGGCCGCCATGGATGGCTTGGATGTAGTCCAATCTGGACGTCAAATTTTCAATGACTTCTTCCAACATTTGTGGCCGTATATCGGCAATAAAACGGCGAATGTTGTCTTTCAAATGGTCAAGCGTTTGTGGCTTATCCGCATAGACCAATGACTTGACATAGCCCCACAGAAAGTATTCCAGCGGTGTTAAATCACAAGATCTTGGAGGACAATTCACAGGCCCAAAACGTGAAATTATTCGGTCACCAAACGTGTCTTTCAATAAATCGATTGTGGCACGAGCTGTCTGACATGTTGCGCGGTCTTGTTGAAACCACAGCTCCTGGACATCATGGTTGTTCAATTCAGGAATCAAAAAGATAGTAATCATGGCTCTATACCGAACACTGTAACGTTCTGGCCATCATCGTTTTTGAAGAAGTACGCGTCTTCCACAGTAGCAATAGCTTCTTCTGTACGCACCGTACGGCGTCTCTGGGGATGCACTATTGCACTATTTACAAGCGTTGTTCGGGCGTGAGTCTATTCATGATGAATTGCCAAACCAAACTGAGAATAAATCACTTGTCAGCTATTACATCGGACGCCATCTTTAACAATATTGCCAACTTAAAGTTCTATACCTCTAAAAAAACACCCTTTATATATAAAGCTGGTCCGCTTCTGGTATCACCGGCTGCGGAGATCTGCGGCTTTAGCACTAATAATAATAAAAAAAAACCAATCGAATAAACAATAGAGCACGGACGCGCTCACCAACCCAATTAATTGATCCTGCCAGGAGACAAAAAGTTCTGCACCTGTCATTTTCAAGGACCGCCTGGAGAACTCCAGGACTGGAAACAGATCCGGAAAATTTACATTCGCCAAAAATGTATAATTACCGAAGGAGTACGCAAACAGTGTGTAGTGTTCGAAGATTGGCAGACAACGAAAAATTAACAAAATCCAGAACAAGCAGTGTGCAGTGCTCGACTATTTGCAAGCGGTCATCAGCCTCAGTCTCATCAAGTGGAGACTGCTAAAGAACCATTCGCCATGGCATCGTTGATTGGTCAATTCCTCATCATCTCCGCCGTCACAGGCCGAGAACACCTGTATGTGCAGCAGAAGAAAACGAGTCCGTGCGAGGACCAGCACCGGCGCCGCCTATGCCTATAGGCCCAGGACAGCAGCAGCAGACAACGAGTGCGGATGGCACCCCGCCACCAGCGCCTTTGAGCGTCAGCGTGACAGCCCGGCGACGCCAAGCTGACGCAAGGAGGACCTGCAGCTACATCAAATTTTTTTCTTACCCTGCGAGGCATGCCCGATGCACTGTGCTGCATATTAGTTTAAATAAAATATTGTAACATTGGGCGGACTTTTTTCTGCCCGATGAGGTGTACTAACCCGGTTAGCCGTACGAAATAATAGGTAGGATTATTGTACATTCACCCAGGAGTGAATTAATATTACATTTCTCTCCGCCAGTCGGCGTCAAGTGACCAAGAATATTTTTTCATATTCACGTTAATCGTCCAAATTCAAATTTTACAATGGGTGGAAGCGAGTCCAAGCCTGAGGTACAAGATAACAACGCCGACGTTGTTAATACTCTTGTGGTTGACACCACACCACATCTAAAGTCTCAGGTTAACTTATTCATGATTATTGCAGTGCTTATTGCACTAAACCTAAAACTTAAAGTATATCTTATGTACAAAGCTTAAAGGTTCATGAGCCGAGCCGATAGACTCGACAAGGCCTAAAGAAAAAAAAACAAATAAAATATACACAAATTTAATATTCAAAGTCATTAAAAAATTCCTTTTTTTAATTATATAATAAAATAAAATAAAAATATATATAAAATTACGTGTTTGCAATATTCATAAGCTAAAAAAATAAAAATTAACTGAATAATTACAATGGTTTTATAGTGAAGAACACCGACCGAATTTAATTAGGTCTCAAACTGAACTCAATTTATTGATCTGATTTGATTAAAGTTCAAGCCTCGGTTTCGAGCTTTCTTAATATGGACTTTGAACTTTACGTTATGGTGAAATAAGGAGAGAGCTTTGGAGCTGCCGACTTTTATTGTCTTTGTATTTCTCTTAGATTCAGAGTATTGGAATTATGTTTATCGAATGCACCAATTTTAAAGTGTAGGGTAGTGTTGGGTAACAATTATACCCAACACTACCCTACAATTTAAAATGTGTTTACTATTGTGTTGTATTAAGTAGGTATGTGCTTAAGGCTTAGGGACTTATGGATATGTCACTCCCCCAAACATTGCATTTGGCCTGTCCTCAGGTCATTAAATTTGGATATAGTGTGATATTGCTTCCCGGTGGAATAACAATGTTTTCATTTACGTTATTTTCAAGGTTTGGGTGTTCTTCGTTCTGTTTACAATATTTAACAATTATTTTTGTAACATTATTGGTAATATAAACAGTTTTTGTGAAATCTGCCAGATTATTTAAAATTATTAATTCGTCAATTTGTATGGTACAGTTTTTGATTTTTACAATATTGTGTCCTGTTAATAAAACTTTGTTATTTATACAATTTTGATTGGTAGCTGTTTCTGGAATGTTCCAGGTTAACAGTATATTCGGTTCTACGTAATTAATCTGGAAATTTGTATGTGCTTTTGTGTATTTACATTCAGTTGTTTCTTGTTTGATAATTCCTTTTATACCTACATTTATTATAAGGATTATTTTTCCTGTATTTATACCATGTACCGTAGGTACAAAGGTATATTAATTTCGTGCAAATGTATGTAACAGGCAGAAGGAAGCATTTCCGACCCCATAAAGTATATATATTCTTGATCAGCATCAACAGCCGAGTCGATCTAGCCATGTCTGTCTGTCCGTCTGTCCGTCTGTCCGTCTGTCCGTCTGTCCGTCTGTCCGTCTGTGTAAACGCCTAGATCTCAGCCACTATAAGAGCTAGAGTCACCAAATTCGGTATGTAGGTCGGAATGTTTTGCACGCAGATCAAGTTTGTTTCAGATTTAAAAATTTCCCCCCCACTCCCCCGCAAATCAATAAAAACGTTTTGCAGCCGCAAATATTACCATATATCTTTCTTTTTGTGCATAGGCATGCATATGTAGAACATGTATCAATACCGAAAATCTGGTAACGATCGGATGAAAAACACAAAAGTTATTTACTTATCAGTGTGTTATCTATTTGGCAGCTAGCAACAGGTGCATCCCAAAAACAACAACAAAACTGATGAGCGAGTTTGTTTACATTTTGATATATATTTTGGTACATGGTATATAACAGTCGTTCACGAACGACTGTAGCTTTCTCACTTGTTTTAAGATAAACTTGGTTATTAAATACATAAAACTTATCGAAGATTTGCTCAGTCAGAATGTTATTGTGTTCATCCGGATAAGGGACTATCTGTAGTAGAGGAACTTTAGTAATTTTGTTGGGAATATGGAAGATAATTAAAATTTCTTTTGTGTCGGTTTTAAAACATGATGATGTCTTAATTTTTAAGATGTTTCCGAATTTTTTCTGTTTCAAATCATCGTGTTGAAGTCATTTTGGATTGAAGTTTCCAAGTCTAGTTAATTGCATACCTAGCTCGATATCTTCTGTGTATTCTGTGAATTGTTGCGAGTTAAATATTAGAATCGTAATTTGTTGGTCTCTATCATTGTTTGATTCGAGTTAATTGATAATATCTATCCCATTATGTTTACCAGACCTCTTTTCTTTCTTTAAATAATTCTCAACCCATTGATTTCTCTTCTTAGTTTTTATACCATGTACCGTAGGTACAAATTTATATTAATTTCGTGCAAATGTATGTAACAGGCAGAAGGAAGCATTTCCGACCCCATAAAGTATATATATTCTTGATCAGCATCAACAGCCAAGTCGATATAGCCATGTCTGTCTGTCCGTCTGTGTAAACGCCGAGAGCTCAGCAACTATAAGAGCTAGAGCCACCAAATTCGGTATGTAGGTCGGAATGTTTTGCACGCAGATCAAGTTTGTTTCTTTCTTTTTGTGCATAGGCATGCATATGTAGAACATGTATCAATACCGAAAATCTGGTAAAGATCGGATGAAAAACACAAAAGTTATTTATTTATCAGTGTGCTATCTATTTGGCAGCTAGCAACAGGTGCATCCCAAAAACAACAACAAAACTGATGAGCGCAAGAAACTAACTCCCGTGCGCAAAAAAGAGAGAGGGGTTATCTCTCTCTCTGTCTTTCACACGCAAGTGTATGAGATGGTGGTGGTTTTGCAAAGAGCGAGTTTGTTTACATTTCTCTAATAGGCAAAAGTCGCAATAGGCAAAAGCGGCGATATATTTTGGTACATGGTATATAACAGTCGTTCCCGAACGACTGTAGCTTTCTTACTTGTTCAGCTAAATATCGTACTTGTGGTACGTTGGAGAAATTCTTAGCTTCTTCTAACAGGTTATCGAACATTATCATAGTCTTTGTTGTATTTATGATCAATGAGTGGTATTCATAACTTGTTGGTATTTCCACGATTCCTGTTTGGAAAACAAGATATCCATTCTTTGTGCTTATTGGATTCACCTCGATATTACCGCATTTGACCATGGTGATAAGTGATGTCATACATATAAATGTAATCAGAAGTATATTGTGTCCTTCATATTTCCGCGGTTTGTCTGGAATTATCGTATTTACTTTTATTAATCTTCTTTAGTTTTTTTATTTTGGATTTATAATGTTTGATCTTCCTGCCGCGGTTGGTCTCTTCAAAATGCTTATCATCCAGTTGTTCAATCCTTCCTGTTTTCTTAAATGGATTAGTAATCTTGCTTTTTACAAGTGGAGCCTGTCTATAATTTATGTCAACCTCAAAATCATGTCTCCTTTTATTGAGTTGTTCCATTTTATCGATTTTGTTCTGTTGCATATTGAAGTCTGGACTGCCTGCAAATAGAAAAATGTCTGCCGATGATCTCTTGGTAGTATTATGCTTTGTTTTGTGATTATAGACATATAAGATTGTTTCAAATTTATTACATCTGTCTTCTATGTTTTGCTCACTACCAATGATTCTTAACTTCTCGATTACGGTCTTATGAAACCTTTCTATATCCGATACGCCGTTCTTACTAGTTGAGACTGAAATATTTACGCCTTCCGATGTTAACCAGTTGTGCAAAGCTATGCACATAAAAAAAAGACTCAGGTCTTTGTCTGCTTTTATTTCTTGGGGTCTTCCCAAGTCATTGAATATCTTCATAATGGCTCTTTTTGCTTCTAGCCAATCTCTACTCTTTACTTAAACTAGTGATGCATATTTGGAATACATCTCAACAATTCCGTGTAGTTGTTAGGGCTTATGATTTCGGTAAATGCCCTCTGGAAAAGCAGAAAATCTTCGTCATTATGGAAGTATATTGCGCTTTTCTTGGTGCACATATATTCCTTAATGAGAGTTTTGGCAAGTTCAAGTGTCATTTCTTTGTAGATTATTTTGATTTTAAGTTTCTGGAAGAAATGGTTTACACTTTTTGTGTCGACGTCGCCTTTTTCCATCTTTATTTGTCTAGAGAAGAAATTGATTGGTCTCTCCGTTATGGATATATAATTCAAATTATCCTCACTAGCACTATGTATGGTTGCGTTTGCTCTACTTGCGATTTCGCTCACCATAACTTCTTCTATCTTTGTGCGGGAAAGGGTATCCGCGACATAGTTCTCTTTGCCTGGAAGATGTTTTATTTTATAGTCAAATTCGTTCAATTTAATTTTCCATCCCTGTAACTTCATATTTGGCTCTTTGATGTTATAAAGCCATACCAAAGGTTTGTGGTCACTTAGAATTTCAAATGGCCTGCCAAATAGGTATGACCTGAAATACTTCGTATTCCCAGACTAAAGGTTAGGTTAGGCTAAGTCGACCCTCTCGGGGCCGCGCATAGGCCAATCTGACCCTTAGCTATCCGAAAGTTTCTAAATGGACCTAGAGAGTATTTACGCGGTTATCGAAATCGTTAAGGATCGAAGTGTTTTTCGCGAAGGCAAGTTGTTCGCCCGGCTTCTTCTTGGAGGCATCTTTTAGCGATGATAGAACCGGAGCGCCTAGGTATTTTATTCTTGCCCCTGCTAGGGCCGGACAATTGCAAATGAGATGCTCCCAGGATTCCGTTACCTTGGATTCATCACATTTCCGGCATTTGGCGTTTTCGGTAATGCCCAGCTTGACTGCATGTGCCGCAGCTAGGCAGTGACCTGTGCGAATTCCCACTAACAGTCTGCAATCTTTCCTTGAAAGATGCAGCACGTAGTGACTGAGTTTTGCGTTTCGCTCTTTGCAGATGATTTTGATGTTTTGCAGGTTGTGGAATTTCTCCTCCACCTTCTGTTAGTTCGTGTGTCGGCCCGTCTCTCTAGTTCGCTTTGGAGCGTTCTTAGGGAGATAGGAACGTTTTCTATTCTTTCATTCGGCAGTCCGACGTCATCCTTTGCAAGTTCGTCGGCCGTCCCGTTACCATCGATGCCCTGGTGGCTGGAAACCTAGTAGATCCGCACTGACGTAGTCGTGCTGAGCATACCTAGTGCCTCCCTGCTTGCCAGTACATTTTTGGAACTGACCGCTGACGATTGCATGGATCTTATTGCCGCTTGACTGTCTACGAACAAGTTGACCGCTTCATATGGGCTGTCTCTGCTCCGCGCAAGCTCTGCCGCTTTCCCTATGGCGAATACTTCCGCCTGGAATATGCTTCATTGGCTTGGTAGCTTATACGACAGCCTCATGCAGGGTCTATGCAGTATGTGCCCGCTCCAACTCCTCCTTCCATCTTGGAGCCGTCAGTGTATATATTGAACTGTTGATCATGGTCCTGACCTGTTTTCCAGTCGTCTGATCCCATGAATGTAGTTGTTTTTACCTCCGGGCACGTTCTGGTAAACATGTAGTCAGATATACTGCTTATGTCTCGACCAATTGAACTGTGCCCGAATCCTTGTAGAGACATACTCCCCGATGCAACTAGACGTTGTGCCGCCTTTCCTGCAATTTGTTGCGCGTGGATGTCCAGGGGATCAACTCCTGTTATAGTTTCGAGTGCTTTTGTGGGGGTTGACCTCAGCGCTCTTGTTATGCAGAGCAGTGCCTGCCGATGAGTTCTCTCCATGAGCTTGTTATAAGTTTTCTTTTCCATGGTGTGCAACCCTACTCCATACATCAGAGTTGGACGCACCACCGAGATGTAAATCCAGTGCATTAGAGCGGTTCACCGAGGTCATCCGAGCTGTAATGAGACATAAGGTTAGCGTGGAGACCCTCCCGTACGAGTACGGCGGTTCTGTTCCTGCTTACCGTTGGTGAGTAGAACACATGGTGTGCTGAGGACTTTAGTCCGGCAATGGAATTGCCCGAGACAATCCACGGCTCCTGGACCACAGCGATGTCGGCGGGCCCCGTAGGGTCATGGGTACCTGAATCTAGACCAAGGTCCTTTTCCACCTCGCCTGCCTGCAGGGTGTGCCCGTCCTTGTCCCCCGGGTGGCGCTTTTTAAGGCGCAGGTAGACACTACCCATACCCCACGCCATCTTCCCATATCTGGGGTACAGGATGTCCTCCGCCGCTTTGTTGATTTGGAGGACTACGCACTGGCCCCCCTCTGAGGGTGTCGGGGTGGCAATGTGCAGCACCTTCCAATCTGCGGTGGTAATATCGGGGTTTTGACGCTGCAGCAGCTTCAGCGCCCGGTCAACTTGGATAACTATGGAAAAGAGTATGGCCACCTCCAGTTTGGCCGTTTGCGTCAGCCACTTCCGAGACGGGTCGTCCATGCACTTCAGGATTTTGACCCCATTTAGCCACCGGGCACCATGAATATCTTAGAAATCTAGATCCACATTCTTGTAACCACGAACTTAATTTATGTAGAGCAACCAAATATCTATCAGTAGTCCGAAACTGTAATGGTGAATGGTGTAGATCTGAAGATGAACAAGCCAAAGCATTTGCTCAACACCTGCACTCTGTATTTAAGCCAAATGATATTGATACCCCGCAATCAGAAAGGGAAGTAGATAACTTTCTCGAGTCACCCTGCCAAATGAGCTTACCCATTCGTAAAATCAGTATTAAAGAAGTTAAATCAGAAATTAAATGGCTGAATAGTAAAAGGGCTCCAGGATCGGACAAAATAGATGGCATAACCTTGAAAAATCTACCACCAAAGTGTATACGATTTCTAACGCTTATATTTAATGCGATCTTAAAAGTTGACCACTTCCCAAGCCAACGGAAATAAGCAGAAATTCGGGACTACCCGAAGAGGCTGATGACCAAGGAGGAGTTGTCAGCGGTGGAGCAGGCCCTCGTCGAGGAGATGAGGAAAGGCTGGACCGCAGCCCTAAACTTCAACGGCATCCAGTTCCGTGACGGTCTGCTACTAGTGGACTGCATGGACAGCGATGCTAAGAAGTGGTTGGAGCTGACGGTCCCCAGCATCAGCACCAAGGTGGGTGTGCAGCTCCGCACCTGCCTGCAGGAGGACCTACCGGTGACCAACGTCGTCACCTTATACCTGCCACGCACCGCAGGGGAGACGTTGGAGAGGTCTCTTGGACTGCTCAATGAGCAGAACAAGGGCCTGCTCACCGGGACCTGGCGTGTTATCCGGCACCTAGAGTCGAAGGGCGGCAAGGTGTTAATGCTAGGCCTGGATGAGGAGGCGCTCGTACTCCTCAAGAAGCGCGAGATGCTGGTGAGCTATAGGTTCGGCCAGCTGAAATGCCGCCTGCATAAAAAGCAGGAATCTGCGGAGGCGGAGGTGTCCACCGAGG
>VNJV01015380.1:0-22141 GCA_008042635.1 Drosophila nikananu | reverse complement strand
GGCATTTTGATCTGCCAGCGCGGATGAGCTGGCCAATTTATGCAAATTTAATTGGTTGCAATTGTGGCGATTCTGGGGGTCTGGGAAGTATCTCTATTGACTTGATTAGCCGTTTAAGCGATCCCCTTGCAAGTCCCATATTATTGGACTCTTTAAAAAACAATTCGCCAAACGACTTTCAATTTAAAGAATGGGTAAATATCTAGCAGGACAAAAGGGAATCCCTAAGAAGCAAAAAAAAAAAAACGGTTGGCAAGGTAAACCAATATAATTATTGGCAATTAATGCTGCCAAGGGGAGTTTTAGGGGAAGGCACATTAATGCCCTGAGCAGGACCAGTACCAAGACCCTTCTTTGCGTCGCGGCGAAGCTTCAATTAAATTTTATTTGCATAGGAAATTAACATAATTGTAGTGCAAAGTACAGACCGAAAAAAAATCGGAAGGGAAGGCAGCAGAAAAAATGCTAAATCGGAAGAGGGAAGGTCCAGGGAAAAGCAATAAAAGTAAGCGGTAAACGTGACAGCAAACGCTGGCAAAGTGTTAAAAAAATATTTATGCAAATAAATAGAAATGTTTTGGTGGGTGTTCCAAGGATCGCAATTAGACAGGCGATAAGGCTCTGCCCACCGATTGAATGGGTGAATATTAAGGCAGCCATTACCGGGAAGTACCCAATATGTCCATCCATCATATGCGCTTCATCTATTCCTCGGCTATCGAACATCAACTAACGGAGACGGGGGACTAGTAGCCACATTAATTAAAGCACTTGATAAATTTCCCGGCAACGTGCTGCAGATACATTTAAAATTGACATTTATTGGCGCCGTCACTTGCACAACAGCCACTGCTTAAACAGTGAGCGGGGAAAATAGAAGCAGGTCCTGCCAGGACGAACCGAGTTAATGTCATTGAACAGCAAATCGAACTAAATTTATGACACGCCGAGAACGGTGCAAGTGGAGAGTGTGGAAAATAAAAACGGGAAAAGAAAGCCGGCACTCTGGCAACGTTAATGTCCTGCGAGTGTCCTCGTGCCTTTTTTAATGCTCTTTTTCTCTATGGCCCGGTGAGTGGGTGGGTGGATGGGTGAGTCCATGTCCTTTATGCAAACAGGCGGCAAACAGACGGCCGCTGACAGCCACTACAGCCACACACACACACACACCCGCCGAGTAGTTCGGCGTCCACTGATGTGCAATGAATTAACTTTTCAACATATTTACTCACGCTCAATTGAAAAGGACCTCGGCGGCAGTGTGTGGGTGTCGTGTCCCTACGGCAGCAACGGCGCTGCCGCTAAAAGTTGAAGAACAAAACGTGGCCGCCATAATGAGGCGCTGAAGCCGATGGCCGGCCTTTGTTGCCAGACAGCTGTGTTTTTGTAGCCCCGCAAATGAGCGGAAATTAAAAACTGATTTAGCATTGGCCAAGCGAGAAGTCATTGGATTCTAAACCAATGTACTAGATATACGGCCAGGGGAATGGATGTGTGAAAAGTAATGGCTTTGCTTTGAATGGTTGGGTAGGGAAAGGGGTAAGCGATTGAGAGACATTGAGGACTTAAGTCGGTTTTTGTGGGCTTTAGGAATTGTGAATTAAATTTTACAAGAAAATAAATAGGAAAGAATTTAATTAAAATGGGTATTGATTTCATGTTTTCTTTTTTTCTAACTCTTTTTTATGTATTTTCGTAGTTTAGCTTTAAGATCGTTAGAAACTGAATGACTATATTTATTTATAACTTTACTGTTTTAAAATTATGCTATCATTATTAATTGGTAAGTTTAGTTCAACATAAAAGAAGCCCAAATATCTGCAATAAACAATTTTCCATTTCCCATTGTTTCTCTCTTTTTGTAGCATTCTTTGAATAAATCTTTAATTTTTTTTATATTAATTCAGCAACAAGTTCTTATGCATTCCTGACTAAACCTAAGGCTACTTTCCAGACCCTATTAAAATTTATAGTTCCAAGAAACCTCTTCAAAAATGTTATAATAAAAATCTGTAGGTAGTAAAGATAACATTTATAGGACCAAAGAATGAATGTAGCCATTACTTTTTGCCCAGCAAATGGGTGAAAAATAAAAAGCATACATTTAGTACACCCCATCAGAGTCCGCACAATCGCCTCTACTCAGGATCCGGACAGTGAAGCCCACTTAAAGCCGCCCCGCAATCCACGGATACGTCCTCCCTCCGGCACGGCACTCTTTTCGCTGTTTTTGTTGCGCCACCGACAAATGAAAATAAGTCAAAAAAATAGAAAATGAATTGAATTATTGCAAAGAGCAAGAGATGCTCGCCCGCCCGCTGGGGGAGAGGGAGCTCGAGGGCGGCACAAACGGGAGGAGCACTTGACAGCCTCGAATGTGATAAGCAAAAGCCCGGCGCGAAATGGAAAACTCGATGGCAGCCTTTGCTTTTCTTCTTATTATGCCCACCGTCCACCGCCCCCCGACCCAACCCTTCTGCCCCCTCCTGCGTATCCTTCGCTGTCTGTGCTTTTTTATGCAGCATGCTTTTGAGCGCGACGCGAAATTATAATTCACACATGTGACCAACCGGTGGGGCGGAGTGGGTGGCCCTGGGTGCTGGCCAGCTCCTGCTCGGCCATTTGCCACGCGGGGGGAGTGGAGAGGAGCTGGCTGTAAAAAAATGCAATTGCCAAAAAGTAGCCGGCAAAAAGAAAGCGAAAACGCGAGGCAAGTCGACGTCGCCGAACGGTTGCGTTGCTTGTTTGCTTTAATTGCAAATGGCATTTTTTCCGTGGCAAATGGGGGAAGCGGATGGGCCAGGATGGGGGGTGGAGTGGAGGACAACCACGTTACAAGCTGACCAACCACCACCCCATTTTGGAGGAGAGAAAGAGAGAGAGAGGTATGAACGACGCTGTTCTGCCGGCTCATAAATTGTCGAAAAATATTTGACTTGTTCTATTTTTGGTCACCCAAGGCCCATCCAGAAAAACACCGCCTGCTGTGCCCGGCAATATGTTTTCGTCCTCAGCCCCCTCAGCCTTTTCGGGGCGTGCTGCAAACGGAGCCTTGCACTTTTGCATATTTAATGCTTTGTTTAATGCAAATGCACATAATTTCATCGCAGCAGCGAGCGGGTGAGTGCGTAGTTTTCCCTCTCGAAATGTGAAAATATTTTTCAATTAATATTTATGTAGCTTTTTGTGCCTGAATTAATAATTTCCCAGAACGAAGACCAGATTGTTTGCTAAAACTGAAAGGCGAGTTGAGGTTGCTCAGGTAACTTGATCAAGACTTGTGGTTTCCTGGTGACAGTCTGCAGGTTAGTGTTTATCTTTCCACTTCGTTGACTCCTCTTAACACCCTGCCAAGAATCAACTGCCCATTTATCGCTCCATCTCCGCTCTCTAAACAAAAATAGAGAGCAAAACATATCCTGTATTTGATGTGACGCCGCGATTTCTTGCGCAATTTCCGCCGCGATGTCGATGTCGATTAAGGTGGAGAGTATAAGCTGCAGTTTACAGCCACCCACCGGCGGCGGCGGCAAACAAAAGCTGCAAGCTGCAGACATTGCATTTTCCCCGATACACACATTTTCCCAATCTATATATAACCGGCACGTGGCCATGTATCGGCCGCACACACTTTATGTACAGCGTAAGTGGGGGGGATTTCCCTTATATGGACACAGCGCAGCTGACAGTCGCATGGCGAATGAGCGAAAGAAAACAAAAACGAAGCAAAACAACAGCGAAGCACAAAAACCAAAACAAAAATGTGTAAAAAATGATGGACGATGGGGGAGGTGTGGAGTTTGGCTCGTCGAATGGAAAAAGGGAACAAAACAAAAACGGCAAAAGGCCTGGACTGGCACGGCCTGGCCCGGAGGATGGGCGAAGGTCCTGGCTGGTCCATCAGCAACAGCAGCAACATCAATGGGCGCGCCACTCAATCAACCCCACTGGGCGCTGGGGCGCTGGGGGTGGCTTTGGGTGGCGGCATTGCCCGCTTGACAACAATGAAGGCCAAGCATTGTCCAGGACCCAACCGGCAACTCAACCCCCAAAAGACCTGTGCCTGTCCCAATTTTTTTACGTTTTTCCGTTTACTCTACTCTACTTTTTTTCCCCCACTTTTTGTGCCTTTAATTTTGTGCTTTCCTCCCTGTCTCGCTTTCTTTTTTACAGCCAGCCCGGTCGCCTGCTACAACTTTCTGACTGCTTGGTCGCTGGTCAGCCGCAGTTATTCTTTGGGGGCGCCGGGCGCCTGGATACTGGCCACTGGCCACTGGGCAATGGACACTGGACACTCTCCTCCCTGTCTCCGCTGCAGCAGCTCTGGTCAAATAAATGCAATTGTACGGGTGTGCCCCGAGCCACCCACTCCTTTGGGCCGAGCATAAATCCTCGACCTGGCCACCCGCTGGAAAATAACCAACCCTCCTCGCCCCCCGGAAAAAAAGCTTCGCACTTTTGCTTGCTTTTCACTTTTGGCGGCACACTTCTTTCTTTTTTTGTTTGCCATTTCTTTGCGCCCAAAAATAAAAAGTAAAAGTTCCCGAGCCACCCCCCTCGGCAACTCCCCAGTTCTTGGCCATCGACTTTGGGTGGTCAGCCATGGGGGGGGGATGGCTTCGGGTGGTTCTGGTTCTGGTCCGAGTTCTGGCTCTGGGGCTGGGTGTCTGTCGCGGCATTTATTGCCGCAATGTAGCCCCAGGGAGCTGATTCGTTTGCCTCTCCGCTGCTCATTTGCATCAAAATTTTTAATTGGAATTGGTCGTAGAGCTGGTCAAGGGGTTGGGTGGAGCAGAGAGGCTTAGCAGGGCTGACAATTGATGGGCAAAACAATTATTTATTACCTGGGCTAGGAGGGGGAAATGGATTTTTACTTGGAAAATAAGAGGGAAGAAATGGGGAGATACTTATTAGATGTTAATAATTTATATACTGAAGTAAAAGTATTTGCAGTTTTACTATAGTTGTTTTTGCAAAGCCTGATAGTTAATAAAATTTCTCTAGAATTTCAAACATCACAATACAATATCTATAGATCTTCCTCATTCCTCTCGATTTCTTTGAAGATAACCCATCAAAGTCAAAGGAATTTGTTTGTTCTCCTCCTGAAAACTCCTCCAAAAGGTGGATAAAAGAGTTCTTGGACCCAACTTGATTGTCACCTGCAGCAACGCATTTCCCAAAAGCCCTTTGACTCAACGTTTGTGCCTTTATTTCGGCCATTTTTACGCACCCTGGGACCCTCGCCTGTTGCCCGTTTTTCCTGATATTTTTAACCATTTGTTCCCGCACAAATGTTGTTCTGGCTTTTTTAGTTTCTCGTGCTTTTTTTGGGGGGATTTTCCATGCATGCTCCATCGCATTCGTTGGCCCATTGTATTGTTTGCTGTTTGTCTGCCGCTGTCTTCTCCTTCTTATTGGCTGCGCCTTTGTTATTCTTATTTTTTAGGCAGCCGCCGAGGAAACACACAAAAGTTTGGCGCTTTGGGTGACTCTTTTCCCTTTTCCCATTTTTCTTTTATTTTTTGGCGGCGCCACACATGTGTGCGAGGGAGTGCTAACGCTTTTCCTCTATATTCCTCATTCGCCGCCGCGTTGGCATCAAGAAAAGCAAAAAAGTAACATTTTTTCGGGACTCGCTGATTGGTTGCACCCTCCGCTCATCTCTGAGCTTTCTCTGCCTCTCCCAATTTCCCCCACGTTTTCCATTTCCCACTCCCCCAGTGGCGGAAAGCACAACAAATTTTTTGTTTTAGCCGTAGACCAACACACCCGTTTTATTGTCCCAGCGAGTTTTTCCACAGGGGGTGGCGCCCCTTTGCAAGTGGAGGCTACTGTGGCAGCTACTCAGCGGAAGCCTCTTCTCGTGTGTATCCACCGGTGCGAGGTGATTGAATGCGTAATACGAGAGTGGAGGGAGCACCTTTTGGTACAGGCATCCTACTGGGCGGGAATCAATTGGAGAACATAACCAAGAAACCCAGAAAGGGATATAAACTAACATTGTATTACCCTAAAATAACCATAACTCCTTTTTCTAATAATCATAGCTTATTCCTAGACTCCTTAAAAACCCTTGCCATTAACAGAGTTCCCTTTAAATGCAATTACTTTCCTGGGAAATATTTTCACCATGTCTCTGAACATGCCACACTTTCGTTCTGGCTCTGCCCTCGTAGAACACTTTGGAATTAATATTCGTATTTTCAATTACCACTGACACTTGTCTATGGCAGCCGAGCCCACAGGGGGATTCCGATTCCACCTCCTCGAAGGCGAGAGCCTACCAGCATTTCCGCTGTTGTCATGGACAACACACACGCCCAGTTCCTATTCCTATTCCTATTCCTATTCCTGCTCCGATCCCAATCCCCAATGCAGAATGTAAAATGTCATTACCGCTGACATAAATGAATAGCTGCATTCATTGCATTTGGCAGCAGCGCCCAGTTGGCGGTGGAACATGGCTGCCTTGGCTTCCATCTTAGATTGTTGTAATAGCCACATTAGCGTTAATTAAAGCCAAGCACAGGCACTGGGCTATGCATAAGTTGGACATGAATGAACTGCCGGGGCAGCGACAACTGAAGGGAATTTATCGATGGCACTGCTGGGTGAGTTCATATGGGAGAGCCAGGAAAGCATTGCGGTGATAGGATAACCAAATGAATGTGTTTTAAGCTATAAAATATATTATCAATACTATATTTAAGTTATATTTTAAATAATTTTTGGTTTTACCAGACTCTTTCCATTACTTTGTCCACCACATCTATATTAAGTTGATTATAGTTTTAACGTGAAAGCCCCAGTAAACTCTGAAACATTAACTCCATTCAACTGGAAAATGAGGAGCTTGCCCAACTGCCCGGCCAGACTCATCTGCCGGGTGCCCTTAGCCCTGGCGAGCTGGGAGCCAGTAGCATATTGGGAGTACGAAGAGGCCAGAAAACGTGCAACTCATATAACATTTCTAATTAAAATTTTGTACAGGGCTCCCGCCTAAGCCCCACCCGCTGGGCCGAAGGGGTTATTAACATATTTGCCATAACTAGGGGGAAGCGGAAGTCTCCCCTGTGTGTGAGTGTGTGCTATTTGGCCAAGCTGTTGGCCATTAGTTTGCCATGCAATCGGCCAACTTGTCGTCCGAAAAAGTGAGTTCGAAATCGTTGCCGCAATCAGGGGGAAAAGGCGACATGCATGCATGCATGGGTGCCTAAGTAGCTGCGCTGTCTTCATTAAAAATTGTTCACCACCGACCCCGGCGCCTAGCCAGCAGCCCTAACGATGCAGAGAGAGAAATGACTACCAATAAAATTAAATATAAATGATTTAAAATTAGATACTTCGAGATTTAGCTGGGAAGGCGAGCTTTTTTATATCAAATTTATTCCTAAGAAAATGTGTGTAATATTTCCTGGTATCTTTATCATATTTCAACTCTCACTTTTGGTCATTTATTGTCTTTGTGTATTGCTAGAAGTTGCACTGGTTGCCGCTGCCCACTCTTAGCCCCAAAAGGCAACAACAAATCGGGCTTCATTCCTAATTTAAATGCAAATGAGATTCATTTGACGACGACGACGACGTCGTCCAGGCTGCAGCCATGGCCCTGCTTGGGAGCCGCCGCCGCCACCCCTTCACTTGGTCAATGCCACAAACACACACCTCGAATACACACACCCCCAGATGGGGCCAGACACACACAAGTCAGGGGGGGCCTCCTCCTTCTCCGTGGGACTCAGGTTGCAGGTCTGCGAGTGTGTTTTCTTTCCGGCGGCGGCCATCTGCATTTATGCAAGTGGCTTAAATGGCTACAAAATGCGTTGCTTTGGCGAGATTTGTAGCATACATTATGGCCGTGCTGCAGTGTGGCACGTTGCTCGTTGCACGTTGCACGGTGCAGTGTTTCCTGCGTAGGCGCAACCTTAAGCTCAACAATGGCGGCACTCAGCCTCCGTCTGGGCCGGCCACAAATATAATCAGGCTGGAAATGTGGCAGGCTCTTGGCAGATTAGTGAGGCTGAGAGCGAGAGAGCCAAGCCAAGGCGGCTGCTAATTTGGCCAAAGTCCGGCCGGGAAGCACCTTGAGAACACTCTGAGCAGTCCAATCAAACCGTTATCTAAGTAAATATTTCCCCACAAGCCTTGTACATAGCCAGGAAAAACTTATTACTCATGCGCCACGTTGCACTGAGCACCAATCAATATGCAGGCCATCAAATATTTAAACTAAAACTACAAAATAACAAAAATGGCTGCGAAAATTTAACTCCTGCGTGCGAGCAGGACGCCTGCCGACGACAGGACCCCATCAGGGCCGAGGGAGAGAGCGGGACAGAGCTGGCCGACAAAGGATTTTAATTGAGTGCAATGGCATGTGAGCGATATGTGCAGCAGGAAAATGCTGAGCGAGACAGCCGATAAGGGAGAAAAGGGCGAAATCGGAGCCATTCGGAGCCCAATTTCCACCCATTCCTGTTTCTTATGTGTGGGCCAGTGTGGTCGAAATGCATTTTGAAGTTATGAATACACATATATCCTGTTGATTTTTGAAATTATCAAGTCTTAAAACCCACACACACCACACACACCCAGCAGAGGCCGCTCCTCTGGCCGGAGTGTGTGTTTGTGGCCGCTTTTTGCATGAATTATTAAATGCTGTGTAATTTATTTGATTGTGATTGTGCCCGGCCCAGCTGTGTGTGTGTATTTATTGCACTTAACTGTTTGGGGTTACATGTAGCAAGGCCTCTCTCCTGCCCGTATTGTTGAAATCTTATGCATTTGTCATGAATTTGAAATATTTTCGGTTGGCTAGCTTCGTTTCCTCTCTGTGCTTCGGTGTGTGTGTGTTCTTTCGAAGGATGTCTGTGTTGATGTCACCCCACCAAGCCACCCACTGCAAGGCTCCCAAAAAATGTGGGAAAACCAAAACCACCCAAAGCCAACTGCTAACTGCATCAACTATTTGTCCGTTCACATTCGGGTCTTAAGTTATTTTCGTTGCAGCAATTTATTGATCAATATTTTAGACCAGGCGTTGGTCATTAGTTAGTCTGGTCAGGACATCAAGAAGCACTTAGAGCGAGAGGGAGCGAAGGTCTGTACATACAGGCAGTGCGTAAGACGGGCGGGGGATGAGGAGGAGCGTCCACACCCCCCAGTGATTGCGGCCTAGAGGCCCATTGAATATTCAGAGACCGAGAAGAACTTCCTGCGGTCAAAACAGGCTGTCAAGACGTTTTAATCAATATTTTAAAACGCCTCCTATCGATTTTGTGGCTCTTACAGCGCTTTTCACACCATTACCTATTCAGAACTAATGGTGGTGTGTACAAAATAAGTCATTAACTTTTGTTCCAACATTATAATACTTGTTTGAAGGCAAAGGACAGATTTTATATACATAAAAGCAATATCTCCTAAGGCTGTTCTGGATATTAAACCCTTATAAAGTGGAGTATATGCAGAATCTTTCAAAAGGAATATAAAATATATAAATAAAATATAGAAAGGTAACTATATTGTAAAGACCAATCATTAGATTGCCTTGCTCATAAATAATGAGCTAAATAATTCCAATATCCTTTTAAACTCAGCCCCCTTATTAGGGTAAATTATGGAGTAAAGGTAAGCATGTCACACGACACCTTTAATGGCCACCTAAATTATATCTAAAACATAACCGATGACTTTCTTACCAAAACCCCAGTCCCCACTTATCGATCGTCGAATGGTTTCTTGAGGTTTTAACTCTTTTCACACCATTAGCCCCAAGATATATGTACGTATTTTGTGCGAAATGTATACACCTTGGTGAGGCCAAAGTTTGCAAACAATTACACCTGCATATATCCTTCGCGCTATCCTTATCCCGAACCCAATCTAATTAACTGTCATTGTGTTAAAAAGACGCCAAACTGGCAACCGAAAAGTCTCCCTCTTGCCCCTTTTCTGTGGCCTGCCAGTTGAACAATGACAGGCCGCCCGCCACCCGCCGCCCCCTCTTACCACTTACGCCACTGCACCGCCCCTGCCAGCCACCTCCTTTCGCAGTAGTTTGCGTGTCAAGTCAAGCTCCTCCCGCCAGTCCCCAGGACTCACGTCATCCGCTGCGCTAATACTAATGCGTTGGCAATAACAAAGGCTGCACATGCTCGCCCCGGACGAACGCCCAAAGTTCCCGAGTTGTTGGCAACTAATCAATAGAGCAAAATTTACTTTTAATTAAAAATGTCTGCGTGTGTAAACCGGGGCAGGTGGCGATCAGAAAGGAGCCTACGCCGTGACATTAGCCGAGCTGTCAGAAGGATAATTGCCTGGCTTAATGTGCAATTAGTGCTCTGGTGAGAGCGAGTGTTTAGATTCTTCTACTTTTCTTAATTTTCCATTGCAAAGGTAAATTGATTTACAAATTAAAGGAAAATCCCTTTCCGACTGGTTGGAATACCCTTTTAACCCCCCCGGACTTACAGGAACCATTATAATGTAAGGGCAGTGGAATATATTTTACATAAGGCTCGCTCTTGAGCTGCCCCCCTGCTCGGACGATGCCGAATGTAATTAGAAATCCTCAGCAAACATACACACTCACATATGTAAAGCGCTGCTCCTTCGTCCTGGCTGTCTGTGTGCCAGGATTGCCGCTCCTGCCGCTCCTGCTGCTGCGGCTGCAGTTGGTTTGATGTGCAAAATGAAGACATTTGAATTTGCGGTTCGGGCTTGAGCACCGTAGGCTATAGATTTTCTTACGACACACGCTCGCACACAGGCAGGTGTGGGTTTGGGGTATATAATGCACCCTCCCTCCGCCACCCATCCTGACACACACACACATGTACTCCCTCTCACCTGGCTCCGGCCTCTGCCTGCCCGCTGGCCATGCAAGTGGGGCGGCATCTCAATATAAACTGCCTTCAACATTTAATTAGTGTGTTTTCGCACACAAGGACCTTTGCTGTATGAGTGTGTGTGTGAGTATGCAAATGTCCATGGGCGCAACTGTACATGCTCCCACACGCACACATGCAGGCTGCTCTCTCTCTCTCTCTCCCTCACTCGCTCTCTCTGAAGAAATTGACGTTTTGTTGGTTATGCAAATTCCATGCCAACACCTTTTCGGCCAAAGACTAAGAGAAACTTAAGTGTACACAGGGAGAAATTAGGAGCAAAGGCATAAATTTGGCATGTATAAATTAAAAATAAATTTTGGGGAAAGCAGGGAATATATTTATAGATGGTTGAAGCCATCTCAGGAGTCTCTTTCCTAGCTTATAATCATCCTTTGATATTATATACTCATATATGTACATATGTATATTATTTCCAAATTAAAAAATATTTTCAAAGTTTATTTGTAAGTGTAATTTAGTCCAAAAAGAACAAATAATCCTTAGAAAACATATATCAATTTCCCTTCAAACATACATTCGATAATATCATGATACCTTTTATGCAACTTTCCCCTGATATCACATCTGTTTTTTTCCGTGTACATCACCATAAGCCCCCAGAAACTACACCCTCACACTCTTGCATTCTCACACACCCACACATATGGCTACCAGACACACACACTAGCATACACACACAATTGCCTTTTATAATTAATTTTGCAGTTAAGTGTATTTCAAGAAAGTTAAATTTACGTAAATTCGAAAATTTTGAAAGGCCATTGCCTTGGCCAAAGCTCACACACACTCACAACCCCAAGGGTTAAGGCCCTGATGCCATCCAGGAGGAAGGGGGAGGGTCTACGTGTGTGCGTGTGTGTGGTTTGTGTCTGAGACATTCGACTGCTTTTCGGGCTAAGCCAGCCACTTCCCCGGCCACCCCACTCCTTGGCCAACGCAAATTTTATTGAAATTGCCAGGACTCCGACTCGAAGTACACAAGGCTGGACGGGGGGCAGCGGGCACACTTACATTATGCAATCTAATTATGTCCTGAGCTGGCAGTGTGTGTGTGTGTGTCTCAGGACAAGACAAAATGGCGTCGCAGCTCGGGCTTAGAGCAACTTCGGCTGGGATAAAGTTCTAAGACAAGTCCAGTCCCACAAATGGCAAAAATAAAACTTTAATTACATTATAATGGAAACATTTTAGTTTTCCCCTTAGGCAAAAAACGGGTTTAAAATAAAGCCCAAAGTCAGGATTTTAACAGTCTTATACTAGAGTGAAATTAAATTTAAGAGCTAATGACATTTTTTGTATCTTAAACCCTGGGAAATTTATTTATAATCTTCTGAACAGTTGACTTTAAAAATTGCTTACTAAACATAAGCTTAGAGACTTGTACATCAATAGTAAGTATCAATAGTAACAGATCAATAAAGATTTAAGGATAATAAATTTAAAGAATAATACCGAAAGAGATTCCCATAGAAATGATAGTTCAATTAAATGTCAAACCTAAAATACTCATTCCACATCTAAAATGTATACTTTATTCATATAACTATCTTTTTCTATACCCAGAAAATAACCCTATTCCCGGCTCTATCAACTCTCCTGAAAATCAATTTCGAACCCCCGGAATCGTCCTCATTAAATTGCGCCTTGTAGGACTAATGAAATCATTAAAATTGTTTAAAAGCAAATATTCGTTGGCCAAGCCGTAGGACACACACACAAACAAACACACAGAGAGCATGCAAAATTTATGTGGCAACTAGAAACTATGTTTTGGCAACACACAAACTCACACACAAACAAACTAACACCCCACACACACCCCCAAGACGCGCAGACAGGGACACTCGTATGTAGTCGGCAAAGGACATTGCCTTGAGTTAGGATCGGGGCCGAGGCCGAGGACAGACAGCAAAAGTTGCCGGCTGAAGGCGGTGGCAAATCCTTCGCAGGGACACCCATCCAGGACCCACTTCCCCTTAGCCACGTCCTCCCCCCTCCATACCCACTGGCCGCGTGCGCTACTTAAACCCTTGCCGAAAACTATCCGAAAACTTGCCAGGGTGTCCAGACATCGAAAACATGATTTTAGTGTTTTCAAATTTGAATTTTAAACAAGTCATAATATAATTTAGCTAAGCAGCAGCAGCCAGAGCCCTTGTCTGTGTCCACTTGCCGGGCTTTAATCCGAGCAGCCCAGCAGCCCCTCGGTTCCAACCCCTGCGCGGCGTCTATGGAAAATTAGCCCAGGCCCTGGCTCATTTTCCAGCAGCGGCGAAATTGGGAAATTTAAATTAGATACAAAAGTATCCATAGCGTGAGTGTGGGTGCGTGCCAACTATCTCACACGAAATATTGTAATTTTCTTGCAACTAAAGACGTAAACGGATATTAGCAGCAAATTAAGCCCTCCTCTTGTCCTGTTTCTGACCCTCCTTAGCCGTCCTGTCTTTCTGTACTTAGCGATGGCAGAGTTTCCTTATCGATAATGGTAATTTTAAGCGATCAAATGATCTTAATGCTCTTTGCCTTAAAGCGATCTAAGATATACATACATTTAGGAAATATATAACCTGGTTTATATAATCTTTTATAGATAATTCAAGGCTGTGTTTAAATAATAGAAAGGAATACCATATAGGTCGACAATTTATTCTGTGCATCTTGAATAGGCTATGATTTATTTATCCTTGGCTAATGCTTCATTTTCTTTATAAACAAATTATTAACAATAAACTATTTTATTTACCTATCACCTGCGATAGTATCTCCCCACTTGCCCCATCTCTAGGCATAATAAGTAAATTGAAACTGCTGCGGCAACAACGGACAGCGGCGTTTTCGATTCGGGTTGCTGCTGTCTTGGGCTTTGGTCTGCCAAAAGGGTCCAAGTATATAGTTTAAATCATACTCGTGTCGACGTCGACTTGGCTACATTTTAAATATGCTTCTTCGGGGGGGTGGCGACAGGGTTAAGGGGCGTGCGGACTTGAGGTGGGGGACTCGGGGCTTTGGTGGGCGGCGCAACTCAGCTCGACTCAGTGTGTGGGCGGGCAACTTGGCCTCTCCATTCTCTATTCTAATTTCTAATTATTTCTTCATGAGTGTGTGTGTGTGTGGGAGGGGTGTGTGGGGATGGTGTGGCTCCTGACCAGATGGGTGGGCCAAGCTGAATCCTGCCCTGCCACATCCGTCCGACTGTCTGTCTATGCGAATTAATTAAGTGTTTTCGTGCGCGGGCAAATCCTTTTGCGGTTCAGAAACTTTTGAGGTCTTGCCAGGTCTTGTCTTGGGGGGAAATCAATTATAAATTAAACATTTATTAAAGAAAGCGCACACATTGCCCGGGGTCTAGCTACACACTATACCATACTATATATCCCCCAATCCTTCAGTCCGGGTATCCAAAGTTCTGTTTTTGCCTATGCAAATCAGCTGCGGCATAAATAATGCGACATCATTATTTAGGCGAAGGTAGGCGCACACACGACATACGCGACTCTGTCGTCGGCCGGCCATCCATCAATTATGTCTCCGCAGCTGGGGAAGCCTTCTCCTGGTTCTTCTGATTCTTCTGATTCTTCTGCGGATTCGATTGTCTTCGGGACAAGGAGCAGCTTCCGCTCCCCCTTTGATTATGCACATGCATTTCGGATCGTACATCAAACTCGAACTCGAATAAATGTGACGGCCTGCTGGCATTCAGGAGAGCAAACCGAAAACGAGCAACAAAATGCGAACAGCCACAGCCGGGAATATGCTGATGGATGCCGGGTATAACTGATTTGTGTGTACCCGTATATATCTGAATTGGTAATTTGCTATAAGGCGACTTTAATATGGCACGCAGCGGTCCGCCTCACGGGACACTTTGCATACTCATCCGCAGTTGGGCAAATGTTTTCAATTTACATGGCTAAGCAGCGGCAGAGTGGCCAGGTTTTTACAGGGAAATCTACTTTTATACTCTATTTTTGAGTAACTCCAGATATTGAAATCCCTTTAGGGAGAGTATTAAGCACTTCGAAGAGGGCGCAATTTAAGGGGCGTTATGCATCTTATTACAAGGTCCTTGACTCATTTATAGTTCTCACTCTAAAGAACTTTTCCCCAGTGGCCCCAAAAGCAAGTCACCTCCCATACTGTGTTCGTTTCGGTTTATTCAAAGCTGGAAGTTAAGCCACGAAAGGAAGGTGGTAACTGAATCCGCTTCGGAATATCCCTAGCCCCTGCTTCCGCCGCATTGCTTGTTACCCGGATTGGTCTCGACCCGCTGCAGCTCGGCGAGGATGTCACACTGCGCGGGAATGGCCAGGCAGTTGCACTCGATGCGCCTGGGCGGTCGGATGCGACTGCGGGAGCACTCCGAGAAGGCGGGGTATGGCGTCTTCACCTTGGTGCAGTCGGTCTTGCGGCGGACAATGTAGCAGGTTGTCGAGGTGACAGGCCTGCAGCCGGGCAGTTTGATCTTGGGGCAGGGTCCGTCGACATTCATGCATTCCTGGGGACACTCTGCGGCTTTGGCCACGAACTTCTTGCGCTTGCGACGCTCAATGGGCGGATGCTTGGCCTTCAGAAAACAGCAGATCTTCTTGGGCTTGATCTTGATGGGCGGGCACTCCACCCAGGTGATCTGGTAGATGCGCTTGGCCTTGTCGGAGATCTCGTAGTAGCAGTCGTCATACTTCGGAAACCTGTCAGCGCAGGGATCGTCGCAGCACTCTGGGGGTTGCTTTACCAAGTGATGGAACTGGAAGGCGTCGCCTCTGACGGGCGGGTCTTTCTTCTCAAAGCGCGGATCGCCACAGGTATTGATTTGGCCGCAGGACTTGGAGCCCTCCGCCGAGTTATTACTGCACTTGGGCGGCGGATTGTGGTCCTTGGCATACAGCCGTGCGGAGAGGGCCCCCGAGTGTCGGGGAACCAAGAGACTTTGGGCCCGGATCACTGCGCTGCGCCATTTCGCGGACATTACTGAAATTTGGCTAGAATGGGAATTCCCCTCAGTTTTTTCTATTGACTTTCGAATTTTCCAAACTGAAAATGAAAAACCGAAAACAGACAGAGCTCCAGGGAGCCGATGTGGAATTTAGGAGAAGCCGAATGGAACTGAGTCCCGAACTCAATCCCATCAGCCAAGTAGCAGCGAAGGGCGGTCCAAGGCCTGCTTCCGGCAGCAAGATCCGAAGGAATAAAGTCAATGCAAAGTAGGCCCGGAAATCCCATTCTGGCCTCTTGGGGTAGCAGGATCGCTCAGTATATATTCCTTGCTTGGCCTTTCCACACATTTATCGTTTCGGCTTGTTTCGGCGTTGCTAACAAAATTAAACAAAAAATTGTCAAAATTAACCAATATGCTGAAATTGTTGCGGCAAAAGTATCGAGTGTTCGTGGAGCAGGGCGTGAAGCCCTGCCTGGATTCTCTGATGAGCTCCTGCAGCCAACTGAAGGCCAGCTGGTCCAAGCCTCAGGTCCTTAACCCGGTCTACACAGCAGGACCAAGCGGAGGGTCGCTCAATGTCTGCAGTGTGCTCCGCCAGCAGATGCGCAACTACAGCAGGAATGCCGACGACAACTGCGGGGCGCCCAGAGAGTGTGAGACGGTGGTGGCGAGTTCCTCCAAGGGATGCGGCCCTCCACATTTCAAGGGCGCCATCTGCGACATGGTCAAAGGCAGGAAGACGAAGAAGGAGGAGAAGGAAAAGTCTAAGCGCAAGAGGCCCAAGAAGGACAACAAGTTCAAATCTATGTGGCACATTCCCGGCTGCGAATACGAGCCAAAGTGTGAGGTGCCGGCCCGCCTAGATATCGCCCACTACCGCATTTCGGACAAAACGGCCCGCGCCTACCAAGTCACATGGACCGAGTGCCCCCGGCTGGTGATCAAGCCCAAGAAGGTGTGCATCCATCAGAAGCATCCCAAACCCAAGCGCTGCCGTCGCAAGCGCAAGACAAACGCGGTCACCGCCCGGCGCAAGGTGCCCATGATGAACCCCATGAAGTGCAAGGATGAGGAGGCACGTGGCAGCTGCCCCCGCTGGTCACTGCCCTGCTGCAGGCCGGCTCGGTACCCGCCCACCTGCTCCATTACGCGCCGCATCAGCAAGTGCAAGAAGCGGCGGGCACCATATCCCAGCTTCTCGGAGTGCAAGAGGGAGGAGCTCACCGTGGCGCCGCCCGTGGAGTGCTTTTGCCTGGCCACCCCCATGGCCTGCGAGGTGTGGGCCGAGGTCCGGCGACGAATTGCCCGGGGCAAGCCCGCAGTGCTGAAGTGCGGCGATTTGTAGGCGGCGCCGACAAATCACTCAGAGGAGGAGTTATGGAGCTGGTGAAACTCGGCCCCAAAGTCCCGCAGCCTTCGCATCTAACTTCCGATTTCCAAAATGTTCAAAATTCTACGTGCTATAGTTACCCCCTCGGCTCTTACGCCGAGATTCAAAATTCAGCTCTTAGGAGTTCGATTCCATTCGCTGTCCGCTCAAAGGGCGGCGTCTCCAAGTCCTCGTCCTGTTCCCACGGCAAGTCGAAGAGCAAGAGTAAGCCAGAGCCCAGTTGCAAACGCGTCGCCCGCAAGAAGAAGTGTACCAAGAGGCCAGCGCCATCGCCGAGCTACTCGGAGTGCCGGCGCGAGCCCACGGTACCCAAGCCCCCCTCGGAGTGCGACTGCGGAGACTTCGACAGTTGCTAACCGCTGATCAGGGATATTGGAGGATGACTTGGAACCACCCACACTGAACCCCTTTACCAAGCCAATTAACCTGTCTTCAATTAACTGATATGACCTCGTACTCGGACTCATTCGTTTGTGACACCTGAAACTTAGGTGTTTTGTACACGACGTCGATCTGGGTACCTACTTTCAACTGCGTTCCAAGACTTCATGAATATCAATTGAAATATAAACGGAAGGATTGTTGCAAGGTGCGGCTGCAGAGACTACGAAAAGTGCTAACTTCATGGATGTCGGAGGAACCCGCACTCAACCATTTTATAGAGCTGTTCAAATTGACTTTCATAAACAGAACTGTTTAGACTCTAATCCGTCGGTGGCACCCGAAGCTTAGGTGTTTTGTTCACAACGTCGATCTGGATACTTATGTTCAATTGCATTCCAATTAAAATATGACTAAGACTAATAATAAATTGGGAAAAAGTGTGGGACAGAACCAAAGTTTTTGATCTCCTAGGGTCTGTAGGTTTTTAAAGAAAAGGCTAGCTTCAGAACTTTAAACTCTTTCTTGCTCCATATTCCACGGTATGCCAGCAATAAACAGCAGGTAAGCATTTATTTTCTACTATAAAGTTTAGTAAAATGGATCCCGTCTCCAATTGGAGGCTCTTACAACTCTTGCAAAGAGGGCTTCGCCTCTATTTTTTCCTATTACGAATTTTCAAGAGAAAACAAGCGTTCTTAGTATCGGACGAGAGTGTTTGTTTTGGGTGCATTGTGATAGAAGGGCATATTTTTTGGGTTCGCAGTCGCAATTAAGTGAGGAATAGAGAGTGAAAATGAAGTCGTTCTCTTAAGCTCCTTTCCGTAACCTCATAGAGGCAATATAACAAATAACTAGTTATTTCATCATGGAGGCAAGATTAAAAAAATATGTCCTTTCTCGGAGCCGATTTTTCAAACCCGAAATACTTGAAAGCAATTTGGAATCAAGAGTCCCTTGCCTGCCAATAAAAACGTAGTGTCAGAACTCTATTTCCCAATGGTTCAGTCTAAAGTTTGGCTCCTTTCGAATAACAACTATTTTTCTTTTTTTGGTTTATTCTTAAACTTTCCTCTTTCTATTTATTTTTCGGAAAAACAAATATTGTCGCGCTGAAACACAAAAATTTTCTATTTTACCAAAATGTTTGGGAAAACGGTTTTGGTGGCCAGGCGGCTGTTGGCCCCCGAACTCGGAGATCTGGTTAAATCTCGCGGAATAGCGAAGTTCCGGCTGCGTGATGTGCGTCACTGGCCGGGGGATGACCTACGGAACCGCAACTACCGGCGGACGTGGTTCAATCGGCGCGATTCCGCGTCGCAGATCCCCGAGGAGCCTGCGCACCGACTCGACGACACGATGTACAGCCCCCGACGCTGGAGGGAGCGCGAGTACCAGGCCACTTGGCGGGAAGCCAATGCGGAGAAGGACGAACTAAAGTGCCAGAAGCAGGAGGTGATACAGGAACCTCGCCATCCAAAGCCTGTGCGAAAGATGCCCGATGCGGTGCCCCAGCGGATCCGGGTACCCCTCAGGCGACTCCAGAGGATCGCTATTCCGGCGGGCGAGTTCTTCTCAAAGTTCAACTCTGAGCAGAAGAAGCAAAGGATGCGTCACTACGAGGAAGAGGTGATTGCGTATCGACTGTCCAACGATGGGTACCAAATGGTCTAATTTTAAGTTTGAAGCGTTCCAGTCCGTTTACCGTTTATCGTTTTTGAAGAATACACAAAACAAAAAATGTAACAAATAAATTATTAGTCCACAAAGTTGGTTCTCTTTTTACTAATAGCAGATTGCATACAAAGCAAGTTTTTCCCGCTTACCTCTGCAGACTTCAGCAAGACTCATTCAAATCTCAGTAATTAAAAGCTGAATGGCACTCAATAATAGTCCCTGCAAGTTCCAAAATTTTTTAGAAATTGCAAAGAGAAATAAGCGGTCAAAGCCCAGTGTCCTTAGCCGTAATGTCACCTCATTTTCCGACCCAGTTTCGTTGGTAAAAATACCATTTTTTCGGAATAGTCCTGTCAAAATTGATTCTAGATGCTCTGTTCAAAGTTGCGTACGCTCAATCTCTCCCTGGCTCTACGGAGCGTTTACAACTGGGGCAACTACGATGCCAGTGCCGGTGAATGCATCAGGGTCCGAGAAGCGAATGTCGCCAAGTGCGCGGCTGGCAAGGATGTCTGTCGCCCGGAGCTGTTGAAACCCTTCGAGACAACCTCGTTCAAACGAGACTTATACCCCATGTTTCTGCAGGAGATCTACGAGCGGAAGGATCCCGTCGACCTTGAGTGCCACCAGAGGCTGCGCCACGACAAGCACAAGTACAAGCCCTCGGACAAGTTCCGCAAGTTTCAGCGCACCTGGCCCGAGTGCCCGCTGATCTGGCTGCGACCGAGGCCCACCTGCTGTCCCGACCCGGAGTACATTCCGCCGATGGAACGCCGGGTTCGTCCGCCGCAAAAGCCGGCGCTTTCTACCATCGAAAAGCACAAGTTCCAAATGGATCTGCTATGCAGATCCTTCATCCTGGAGACGGGCTGCAAGCAGGGTCATCGGTCCCCCGACTGCCGCCGGATTCGCGAAGTCTCCGACTGCTTCAAGACGCCAGCTCCGTTGTCTGCCGGCACCTGGTGCCCACCTACTGTCCGGCGGAGTGCTCCTGCCTGACGCTGCCCGCCAGGTGCGACGGGCTGGGCAAATACCAACGACAGAAAATGGCCCAGAAGAGCTGCACCAAGCCCCTCATCGCGTATGAACCTAGAATGCGCTTTCCGTATTGAAAGGAGCCCTCTTGCAGAGCTGTTTTCTGGGATAAACAGAGTGTCCCCTGGCTTCCCAGTCAATTTCAAAATTGACAGACCTTTCGTTAATTTTTCTCAAAATTGTGAAGATGCTGTCGACACTTCGCTTTCTCTGCAGACGGGGCAGCAGAAGATACTCCTACACAGTCACCAAGTTTCCGGCGATGCCCTGCTCCCCCGCCCTGCCCATGGCTCCACCCTGCACGGTGTCCAAAAATGAGCCGCCGCAGCAAGAGCTGGGGACTAGCTGTGACCTTCGAGCGAACAAGACGAATCCATGCGCCACTTCAGAGCGTCCAAAGCCACCCAAGAAGCCGCGGGAACCTTTCCGCTCGATGTGTGAGGCTTCGAACGCGATCAGCGACCAGAGGAACTGCAAGGACCTACTGCCGCGCTTCGACACCTTGTACTATCATCCCAGACGCGACCGCCGCGCTTTCCAGCGCACTTGGGCTGAGTGTCCGCCGGCCAGGCTGCGTCTGAGGAAGGTGTGCTGCCTGGACGGCATCGAGCCGCCCGAGGTGCAGTACCGCATCAAGGAGCGGTGCCCGGATATCTGTGGCATGGACTACAAGCAGCTTCTGGCACTCTGCTGCGATGACGAGCTGGCTCAGGATCCCACGAAGAAGTGCAAGGGCTGCAAGCCCAGCTACAAGATACCCAGAGAGAAGACCAACTGCGCGAGGCTGCGCGCCCCTTATCCTTCGTTTTCGGAACGGCACCGGGGTGGCAAGCCTCTCCCAGGCGCCGAGTGACGATGCCTCGAGACCGTGCCCCGATGCCTGGCCATGCGGGAGGAAATCCACAAGAATTTCCTCGGCCAACCGCCCACCTGTTGAAGCGGAGCAATGAATGCAAGAAGTCAGCGACTTGCCGTCAATGTTTTGCTTCCGCAGAAGGGACTCCAAAGGGATATTCTGAACAGTAGTAATGATTGATTTTAGGTGATCTTAAATAAAAAATATTTTAGTCCCGATTCCTTGCATTTAATTTTAGGAATAACTGCTATGGGAAACTTATCACATTGTATCGATTCTACATGCTCAGAGATCAGAGAAAGCCTTGCCTTTAGAGTTTTCCAAGCTACCCTTTCGGTGTGACACATTTTAAATTAAGGAATTCTAAATCGAACGTGTATTTCAATTCAGACATTCCAAGGCTAAACTTATCGAAAATTAGAGAGCAGACGAAGACACCGGTAACCGAAGAACCGAAGAAGAGGATGTCAACCTCCATTATGGCCACAATCTGCGCCGAGCGGCTGACCAAGATTCTGGTTCGCTACTCCCGCGCCCCCCAGCCCACGCTGGTGCGGAACGAGTCCCTGTCGCAGTCCCATGTCCAGTGCCCCCTTCGGAGCGCGAATCCCTTGCCGCGGAGCGAGGCCACAGTGGCCTACCTCAAGCCCCTGGCCAGCGGCGGTCAGGTGGCGTCTTTGGGAAGGCCCCCTGCCAAGTGGCAGCCGTTGGCCGGCTTCTCCAGCATGGGTCAGAAGCTCCAGCAGCCGCACAGGACTGAGCAGCCGCTGGTCAGCATGAGTCAGAAGTTCCAGCCGCCGAAGAAGACACAGCAGCCGATCCAGAGACCCAAGATGGAAGCACCAAAGATCAACATCCAGAACCTACCCGGCAAATTGAGGGGATCTCAGGATTGGAAGCACCTGGGCTCTTCGCACTACTCAGCACCCTTCGCCAGTATTTTCCAG
>VNJV01015379.1:0-10308 GCA_008042635.1 Drosophila nikananu | reverse complement strand
ACTTAAAGTGTGGTATATGACATTCCTGATCATTAGCCAACCACGTTTCGGACAGCAATAAAACGATGCTCTTCAGAATAACACTGTCATTTAAATCGCCCTAATGATTTTTTAAACTTTGTACATTGAAAGTAAACAACGAGACACCTTTTTTATTGCTCATGAGATCCATGATAACTTGCTCTCTAGTTTTCAGTGTATTCAACGACAGCCTCCTGAATTCTGCCACTAACGAAGAAGTTGTCGTTGCTTGTCTACGATTATGATGAAATCTGAATTTTTCTGGATCATCATCGCAAGATCGCTTGCTTCAGCTCGATTTGGACAAATTATAGACTAAATTTATAATATTTAATATAGTTTCAAATTGATTTTGTACATTAGTTTGCATCTCTTTTATGCAACCTGTTATCGATATCGTTCGAAATCGTAATATCGAAACACTTGTCCAAAATTTACTTGCCTAAAAATGCCTTAGAATGCAAAAACAAAACGATAAACAAACAATTTTTCATTTGGATGTTTTTGTGAGTCACTTTTTGCCTTCTTTTTATATTTGTGGCGCGAATTGTTTTTATTTTAATTGTAACTCTTACATCTCTATGAATACCCGTCGTTGTAGTTTTAGCGCACGCTCTCTCCCTCTCTCAGTTTACCCCACCTCTCCACCTTTGTCGCTCTCTCTCACTCTCTTTCTCTCTTTTGTGGTGTGGTGGAGGGGGAAGCGTTAAATCGCGTTACGTTACGGTTTTCACCGGCTAGCCCCCTGCGCCGCATCGTGCGACAAGGAACTTCGTTCCAAAAAAAGTACCAAACATGTTGTCGTCGGGGCCGGCAAGCTGGTGTTCCAATGTGCAAATGTGCAAATTAACTGAATAATATTCACTCAGCCGGAAGCATAAAGGGTCATACTAATTTGGAGATGAAAACGCACTTGAACTTGCAACTGAATTAGTCCATTGGAATTTGAATGAAAAATAATTTGTAAAATTATTCTATGTAGATGGACTTCTTCAGTTGACCGCTGCTGTGTTTGCCTCGGTACTGCTTTCGAAGATAAGGCGTCTGTGTGAATATGTTACTGCATTAGCCGTTTGCCAATGCAGAAAAGAGGAGACAACGGAAGTGAAAAAAATTGCCAAAAATCAAAGCGTCGACTTGCAGTCGAATATGTATGTAATTACAATTGGTTTTTGGTCGCCTAAGCCTATCGCCAGGATAGAGCAAAGGAAAGACAATAAATATACATATGTTTATTTAAATGCAGCTCAGCTCAGGATAGATCTAGGGAGAGACAATAACTATATTTAGCAATTAAGTTCGGCGATTCTGTGTGGTGGCTTTTGTGGATATATTTATATATTTTTTAGAGCTGTGGGCTGTAGTTTATATGTAGTTTTATTTTTTTTGAACTATTTATAAATATATTTTTTTTAATTTGTTAGGTAAATTATTTAAATTATTAAAATACCCGTGCCGAAATATTTGTAAGTTTATAAATGTATTTAATTTTGTGTAAATTGCTGGTGGGGAACGTAGATCAGTGGAGTGGACTATATAGGTGTATAGATCTGTATTTCGAAATATGTAAATGCAATCGGATCACAGTGAACGGCGAGAAATTCAGAATTGGAAGTTTCACTGCGGCTTGGCATATATTTAAACACACTTTGTAATTTTGAAACGCAGAAATTTAATAGAAATTAATTGCGACAATTGGAATACAATACTCGGATTTGGAATTGGAAGCTGCCGAAGTGTCGGATCAATCGGAATCGGATTTAGGCAAAATCACAACAAATGACCGGCAGCAATATTGAAATGTTAACTTATCTTGTGCGGTGTTAGAGCCACCGGAGCTGCTGGGGATGGATGAATTATCCGGCTCGAAGGTTTAAATGTTCGGAGTGGTATGGCTTTACACTCAATAAATAAAAACACGAAGAAGCTCTTTCGGGGTATTCGTCTTTATTGGTGGAATCGGAAATTATAACTAATCACAAGAAGGCTTAAAACTAGTTTGGGGGAGCGGATTATAAGCTCTATGCACGAAAGTGCAGTGGAAGAAGGAGCGAGTGTGCGGGATCACACTGCCTCCGGAAAATAAGCGCCCTTTTGGTAAGTTTTTAGGAAATTCAGACTTTGCGGTCGATTTTTAGGTAAAATATGTAACCGGCACGTACCGGTTATGTTATGGTTTTTCTCGAAAGGGTCATCAAATCTCGGTAAAACCAAGGTAGAATCAAATTATAATATTTGTTGCACATGCAGGCATACCTGTTTTACCGAAGTACTAATTTTTCACTTTTTTTTAAACTTTGATAGAAAATAAAATGAAATAAACGTACACCGACTTATGGGTTTAGCAAAAGATACTTTCAACTCAGCAAGAAAAACGCGCGGCTTCGAAATTGTACGACATTGTATGTCGGGTATGATTTTTTCCTGTATTTGCGGCTTGTTTTTCGATTCCTGACTTTGTAAGGACACTCAATGACTTGAAATGAATGTATAATGATTTAATATTCTTCAAAAATATTTAATGATGTAAAATTAATTTATTACTTTGAACAAATCAATTAATGATGATTGAAAAATGGTCAAAAAGGAAATATTTCAATTAAAAAAAAATTTTTTGTTTCGTTAAAAATGTATTTATTTTTTGTTTTTAAAATATTAAATATTTAACAAATTAGCATTATTAGCGAAAACAAATTAAAAGTATATTTCGAAAAATTGAGAAAACTGGCTCAAAAAACATTAATTTTCGAGTATAAAATGTACTATTTATCACACCATATAGTATGACCACTTAATCGAAAGGTACTAAAACTGCCTTTCATTAAAAAAAAAATTATGAAAATATCTCAACTGGTTCAAGAGTTATGATTTTTGTATCCCAAAAGTATCTAAGGCGCAACTGTGCGTTATCTCGACCCTATTTAAAGTTTTAAACTCTTTTGATGTTTGTCCGGGAAGCAGTTTAGCTGACCTGGCTAACTTTTTTCTGCCCTAAAGCCAATAAATAAGTTATAAGGTTTAAATTTTTTTAACAGACAACAGTTGATTCGGGAATAACTGGAAGCGTCTGACAAAAATCACCTGACAACAAAATAATGGCCCCACAAAAAGATTTTGGTTGTCACGAAGATCTTTTAATTTTCTCTCCAGCGCCTCCAGTGATTTCTTATAGGGCCATTGTGCATGCATCCCAAACAAATAATTTGCATACCAGTAATATCTTGGCCATTGTGTTATTTTTGGCGATGTTGCAAATTGGTGTTTTGGTGTTTTTCAAAATTTATATTTGTTCCTATTAGCTGATCGAGATGCGCGTTCCATGCGCAATATTACTTATCTTTAGATTTTTCCTCACCTTTTAAACCTTCCCTAGACCTCCACGAACATTTCAAGACTAAGAAAAGAAAGATAAATCCGTTCAGCCGTTCTCGAGTCATAGTCTTATTTCATTTTGATATATATAATTTATATATAGAAGATATTCAAATCTAGCAAGTTGATATTTTTTTCTCATAATATAACTCACATAATATTACACACGGGTTCCGTGTAAGACAGTTTAGCATTATATTTTTATATTCTTGTAAAGGAAACGGATAAAATACCGGTCTTTTATAATTATTTCGGCAAGGCAATATGTTGGGAATAAAAAAGTCCTGCTGTGTCAATCAGTAACTATCAGAGGTTCATTATACAATCTCTATGCGTAGATGAGCGTTGAAAGAGAGCTCTTTCTTAATTATGCTTACGTTTCAATATCAAAATTACTTTGTGTCAAATTAATTAATATTTGAATATTACAAATTCCTATATTTTTTTTAACGGACAGTTTTTAAAAACAAACAATTTCCATGAAGTACCTATTTTATAAAAAATTAAGGTTTATCAGATGTAATTCAATTATATGCAACTCGGATGATTAGCTCCCGATGATAAATAAAATCGGTAACCAGGGAACACCACGTGGAGGCCAATGCAATTGCAAAGGGGTCAAAAAGAGACCTACGAATCGACTTTCTAAAATAAGATTGTCCTTTGTCATGTCTTTGACAACGATAAACAAAAGTCAGCTGATCGCGACTTTTGCCTATTCGAGAAATGTAAAAAACTCGCTCTTTGCAAAACCACCACCATATCATGCACTTGCGTGTGCAAGACAGAGACAGAGATAACCCCTCCTCTCTTTTTTGCGCACGGGACTTAGTTTCTAGCTCTCATCAGTTTTGTTGTTGTTTTTGGGATGCACCTGTTGCTAGCTGCCAAATAGATAACACAGTGATAAGTAAATAACTTTTGTGTTTTTCATCCGATCTTTACCAGATTTTCTGTATTGATACATGTTCTATGCATGCATGTCTATGCACAAAAAGAAAGATATATGGTAATATTTGCGGCTGCAAAACGTTTTTATTGATTTGCGGGGGAGTGGGAGAGAAATTTTTAAATCTGAAACAAAGTTGACCTGCGTGCAAAACATTCCGACCTACATACCGAATTTGGTAGGTCTAGCTCTTATAGTTGCTGAGCTCTCGGCGTTTACACAGACGGACAGACAGACATGGCTGTATCGACTTGGCTGTTGATGCTGATCAAGAATATATATACTTTATGGGGTCGGAAATGCTTCCTTCTGCCTGTTACATACATTTGTACGAAATTATTATACCTTTGTACCTACGGTACATGGTATGAAAACGATCGTTAAATTTAGAAGGAAATTCAAAACTGTGAATGTAAAACTGTAACTTTAAAATCTATAAAACTGTAACCTGTAGCTCTCAAACGGTAAATATCGAACGATAAGTAAACTTTAAAATCGAATTTTTCGGAGTCCTAGAAATTAGACTCACAACATAAGCATTCTTAAATCATCCTCATCCTATCAAAATTGACTCTCAAAATCTCAGGGCTCAAAATCTCCCGGCCTGTTTAAGTGTCGCGGAATGGGAATAGTCTGGACCGGCCGGGCAGTTGTTTGGTTGTTGGATTATCCCCTTGCTGTCAGCTGAGGTTCTGCAGATACAAATAGCATTAACAAGTCGTACTTGATGGGTGTGTACACAATCGGCAACCGTGAAATCTACCATTTATGTTTACAGGTTGGCTGTAGCTGGGGTACAATAAAAGCGACTAAGCTATCCTGCCCCTATCATCAATGCACTGGTACAAGGGTGCAGTAAGTGCAAAGACGCATTTTTAAATGATTTATTTTAATTTAATCAGCTGCCAAACAGAGCAATGATAAGCACCTGGCAACGCAAAGACGATACTCCAATTATAGCGTGCAATCGGCATCCAAAGCAAATACGGACATATGTAGCGCTGGTCCACAAAGCCAAGTCAGAGCCATAGCGCTGGGGCCAGAGTCCTGGCGCGGATGGTCGCGAGGGGAGCGTGGCAGATGCAGCGGCAGCAATAGCCACATAATTGAGGGTTCAAGTAGCGTGGCTCAATTTGCGGGAGCGTTTCGCTTTATTACACACTTTCGACACGGCGACACGGAAAACCAGCGAGCAGGGCTAAGCCAGCACTCAGCCGCCAACCATATGTTTAGTGTAGTGCCCCACATCGTACGACGAACATAGACCGCCACGGCCCAAAGTACTCGTATTCGTCGGATTCGAGGCTGCAGCTCCACTCGGTGCCGCTGCTCGGCTTGGTTTGCTCCTTATGCTCTAATGACTGCCTAATAGAAAAATTCGCTTGCTGGCAACTGGGCTGCGATGTTACTGTGGGCGGAGCGGAAACGGGAGGCGCGGCAGAAGTGGTCATCGGAGTGGGAGAGGTTTCTTTGACTTGACGAGCGCACGTTTCTTATGGCGGATTGTCGTAATAAACTTGTGTAATAGAATAAACGACACACGGGCACGGCAAACAAACTCCCCGCCGAGCTTCGGTGCGAGCCCTCTTAATGATCGATCCGGTGGGTTGGTGGATGGGAAAGCATGCGTCGGTCTGGGAACACGTGCGGCTTGTTCGCTTTGGAAAAATCTTTGCTTTCAGCACGTGCACGGGATTTTACATAATCAAGGGGCGAGAGCTCCGCATACAGGAGCACACAGACTCCGTCTCGAGCTTCCGCACCTTCGGTCCAACATGTCAGGACGACCGCCACGAGAGGCATCGACGGCTGCTGGGTTATCCTGTTTTTGAGACAGCGCGAGTTGGCTTTACTATTCACCCTCCGAGCATCCCTATGAGCAACACGCTGGGTTTGGGACGCCCTCGACTCGAACTGAAATCTCGGCCAGAGCTTTTGTTTGCTGAAAAGATAGATTTTGACTTTTACAAATTTTCGCACAAGTCGAGCTGGGTCTCCGTTCCGAACCGAACACACCACCCTTAGGGCCCAGCATGGGACCGGATAATAGCCTTGTCTGGGTTTAGTGGGAAGGGGTCGGGTTGCCAACATCGCCGCAGGTATTTCCACGGATTAAAGCACGCAGGCCGTGTCATTTGACACCACTTGGTAATCAAAAATCCGAGCACTCGCCGGGGTGCTACCCGACTCTTCAACCAGGACACTCGAAACTCAAAACATATTCTTTTTTAATGATACAATTCTCAGTGGCAATAAGGTTAAACTTTGTTTAAATGCGAATATTCGCCCACTCCACAAAAAGACACTATATATACATATTTGCTAAGGTATTCGTTAACTAAATGTAAACTACTATTGTAGCCAGAACTGGTAACTAATGAGTGCTTAAGAAACGGGACAGATATAAACACAAAAAAGGAGTAAGATAAGAATATCGATCATTCCGATACCAACTATGCTAAGGCAAACCAGAAAAGCTTGAAGAGTGGTAGAAATAAAATAATAGATGCATGAAAGCTGTCAAAAGTATTTACACACGTCTTATTCGCAAAAGAAGAATTAAAAAAAAAATTTCCAAAATGCTGAATAAGATGGTGTTGTTTGCCAAAATTCGGACGAACTGCTCAAAACGTCAAAATTCTAAATTTATATAAAATAATAGTAATTACAAAAATTTGCGAAATATATCCCAAATCGATCATAAGTCGGCGTCCAGTCATGCAAAATGAAGACGACTCAATGGAACATTTAGTAAGAATCCTTCTTTTATTTGGTCATGCTAAAATCGTCGAAATAACTTCTTGGAATAAAGACTAGTGATAGTTCAAAAAATATAATAAATATCGGATAGTATATTGTCTGCAAACTAAATTATATTACTGCTGTGTGAACCAATTAAAATGACATTTATTTTCTTTAGGATATATGTACCTCAGTAAAATTGATATATGTGCATGGTGTTTTTCATGGTACATTTTTAAATTTATTTTATTTATATGGATAGTAGATGTATAAAATGAATGAGCTTAACATATATTTAATAATTCATTGTTTCTTATTTAGATAATAACTTAAAACTTATCTTCATAGAAAATGGATATATGTGCAAATCTGAGGTTTTGACAAACAAATTATTATACAAGAATATATTTGTAATATTGCTAAGATGTGTTTTTAATATGATATAGTGTCACCTTTTTGTTGCTCCAAATAATCCAATCGCCTCGGCATTGAATTCACTAAGTTTTGGAGGACGGTTATATCAATGTTTGCCCATTCCTTAACGATTGCCTCCTTTAAGTTCTTTAGGTTCTCAAATTTCCTTCCACCTCCGAAAACTTTAGATAAGAGAATGATCCTCAATTGGATTTAAGTCCGGACTTATAGCAGGCCACTGCATCAAGGGAATTTTTTTGGATTCCAGAAACGCTTTCGTATACTGTTCAACGTGTATAGGAGCGTTATCCTGTTGAAACACAAAATTCTCGGGATGGAACTCTTCAGAAAATGGTACCAGCTCACTTTCCAAGAGCTCCGTGTATATTTGCGCATTCATGCGAGCAGGAACAAAGCGTATTGGCGATTTACCAAAAAAGCTAAAAGCAGCCCAAACCATTAGAGAACCACCACCGTGGTTGCGTCTGTGGCAAGTTAGTCTGTTAGCAAGTTTTGATTTCCATCTGGTCCGTCTAAATTGAATTTTTTTTCATCACTAAAGATGACATTTCGGAATTCGCTGTCCCAAAATTTATATTTTTCGTAATAGGCAAGTCGATCCATTTTATGGCGTCGCAATAGCTTGGGTTTTGCCACATTTGCTTCAAATCTAAGTTGTAAATCTTTCCGGCAAATTTGTTGCACCCGTTGCCAAGTTACTGGAAACTTCAATTCTGCTTTAATTTGGGCTACTTTTAAATTTGGGCTACATGCCAAAGCTCTAATGTGGTGCTTAGTTCGGCTATCAATCTTAGGAACTGCACCTTTGCGGTTGTTCTGAACATATTTTTCGGAGACTTAAGGAAATTTGTTATTGTAATCCGATACCTATTTATTGTTGTAGCAATAACACCAACTCAGCCATAGCTTTTATTTGAATCTGCTCTTTAGTTAATTCGGTTCCCCGCGGCATTTTAATTCTAGTGAACCGTTTTAAATAAACCTTTTTTAAATCAACCTTTTTCAAAATAACTCAATATAAATTTTAATTCAATTTTTTTTAATTGAAAACACAAATTTTATTACTTTGTTCCATTAGAATACGACCGGGTCCCACTCCAAACGTAAATGAAGCAAGTGGCACATTTATCAACTTTCTATTAAAAGCACTTCTTCGCGTTCTTCTTTATGCTAAAGGAACTACAAATTGGGATCTGATAAGAAACCAATACCTTGCGGAATATTAGTATATATAAGAGAAAAATGGTGTGTACTCAAAACATAACTGTCGCTATTAAAACTACAAAAATATAGAAAACAAAATTTGCACATATTTTATTAAATATTTCACAAGAACATAAGAAAAAACAAGAAAGGAAGCTAACTTCGGCATGCCGAAGTTTAAATACCCTTGCAGTAAGTAAGAAGAAGAAGAAAATTCTTCTGACTTTTTCGTTTTCTCGGGTACTGACATAAGGTAAATGTTGCGAAAGAAAAATGTTGCTAACGAGAAATGTTGCGAGCGAAAAATGTTGCGAACGAATTTAATGAATTTATATATATATTCCTATGGCTGCTATATGATATAGAGGTCCGATTTGAATAAAATTAAAACCAAAATTCTGGAATAACACAACATGTCTATGTCTCAAATTTCATGAAAATATGTGAAAAATTGGCTTAGTTAGATTTTTTCATCAAAATTTTCT
Source organism: Drosophila nikananu (assembly GCA_008042635.1). NCBI lineage: Eukaryota > Metazoa > Arthropoda > Insecta > Diptera > Drosophilidae > Drosophila > Drosophila nikananu. The sequence continues at coordinate 1,101 of VNJV01015379.1, read as the reverse complement.
GATCGGTCCTATGACAGCTATATGATATAGTTGTCCGATTTTGATCAAATTAAAACCGAAATTCAAGAATAATACAAAATGGCCATATCTCAAATTTTATTCAAATATTGTAAGAATTGGCTAAGTTATAATTTTTTTCATTAAAATTTACCGATCTTTCCGGCTCGTTCCGACATATATAGCAGTGAGAGCATATAGGAGCATATCTGCAAAGTTTCATCCAGATAGCGTTAAAACTGAGGGACTAGTTTGCGTAGAAACGGACAGACGGACAGACGGACCGACGGACAGACGGACAGACGGACAGACGGACAGACGGACATGGCTAGATCGACTCGGCTGTTGATGCTGATCAAGAATATATATACTTTATAGGGTCGGAAACGTCTCCTTCACTGCGTTGCAAACTTCTGACTAAAATTATGATACCCTGCAAGGGTATAAAAACAAGAAAGGAAGATAGCTACGGAACGCCGAAGTTTGTAAACCCTTGTTGCTTAATCATTAATGAAATTTCAAATAATTTGCTTTAACGTTTACGTATTACAGTTTAAAAGTTACAGTGTAACATTAACAGTTTTGAATTTCCCTGTACACTAAACGATTGCTTCTATGCTATATGGTAAAATCGTCTGATAAATTTATGTTGAAAAAAACATAAAAGCAAATTTTTTATACCATGTACCGTAGGTACAAAGGTATATTAATTTCGTGCAAATGTATGTAACAGGCAGAAGGAAGCATTTCCGACCCCATAAAGTATATATATTCTTGATCAGCATCAACAGCCGAGTCGATCTAGCCATGTCTGTCTGTCCGTCTGTCCGTCTGTCCGTCTGTGAATAAACGCCTAGATCTCAGCAACTATAAGAGCTAGAGTCACCAAATTCGGTATGTAGGTCGGAATGTTTTGCACGCAGATCAAGTTTGTTTCAGATTTAAAAATTTCCCCCCCACTCCCCCGCAAATCAATAAAAACGTTTTGCAGCCGCAAATATTACCATATATCTTTCTTTTTGTGCATAGGCATGCATATGTAGAACATGTATCAATACCGAAAATCTGGTAACGATCGGATGAAAAACACAAAAGTTATTTACT
>VNJV01015376.1:0-53983 GCA_008042635.1 Drosophila nikananu | reverse complement strand
GCCAAGTGAGTCCGAGTGGCAGATAGAGATATGGAAATCAGCCTTAGATCTCGCCTCTGCTCCCCGACTCCGACTGACACGTGTTGTCCGGCCCAGGGGGTTCAACGGAGTTCACTCCAGCCCATTAATCGATGGATGGCCATGGTTCTTGCACTGGCCACTTGCATAGTTGGAGTGACTAGTAACTAGTGCCTGGCTGGATCTGGCCGAGCCCTATTCCTCGACTAGTTAAATGCAACTTAGCTTTTTTGCGGGCAGCGGCTCCGTCTGCGCACGAACAACGCATTTTTGTGCTTGTCATGCCGGTAATGACTGCAACAACAACAACAACAACAACAACGACTATATATACGGTTCTATGTGCCAGAACAAACAACAAGCAGCAGCAACAACAACAGCGGAGCGAAACTTGCTACCGCTTTGGAGTTGTGGAGCTGCCAGCCCGCCCCAACTGATCCATGAAAGTCAACCGAGCGCGTCCACATCCATCCACAGCCAAAGCCACCTCCCCAACCAAAGCCACACTGAGGAAATATAATTTACTTAGCACTGAACTTGAATAAAATGGGTTATTTAAATTAGATCTCATACGAGATGTTTTCTGGAATAATTTTCAATTGATTCAAGCTGGAACGAGCTTCGGAAAGACATAAACCCACAGTTTCCATTCAAATTAGCATTGCATTATCCTCCATACATAGAAAACAACAGAATTGATTATTAAATTAAATTTATTTTTTATAAAAAATTTAATCGAGTGTTAACTATTCTCCCAGTGCACATCCATGAGTTCTACTTGGCCGACCAGTGCGACGTCAGCAGCGAAGTATTCCTTTGTTGTTGTTATGCTTTTCAAATTCCTTTGTGGCATTAAATGTAATGAAAAGAGCTCTGGAAAATGCCCCAAGGAAAGAGTATAAGGGGGTGGGAAGGGGATAGAGAAAGATCGGCAGACTCGTCGCCATAATTATAATGGCTGGCTGACATGAAAGCAAGAGTGTGGTGCGACTAAGTGCGGGCGACGGGTCCCCAGATCGAGGCCCGAGCTGGCTGGATTATGCCCCGCGAGTTCCTCAATCAGATTCGTTAAATGCTTTAGAGGGTTGAGCTTCCAGAAGTCTGCAGGGGAGCTTGGGCTCTCCCCTTTCTGGGGTCTTAGCCCTTATTAATCCGGTAGCAAGCTGTGAAGTGTGCCCTCATATTTAACTAGGTAATTGCTAATTAAAAAGTAATTCAATTTAATTATAAGAGTGAAACAACATATAATTGCTGGTTTTCTGACTATTTCGATATTAATTGATTTATGAAAACTCCTTCAAAATGTAAATTTCATGATACGCGGGCTGGAGTTATTGTTTTTAAGAATTACTTTGGAGTTTTATTATTTTATGAAGGGAGTAATTTACCTCCCTTCAAATCTCCGCCATTTGCATTCGTAATTAACTTGTCAGGGGGATTCTCGGTGATTGATTTGCAAAAGTTCTCCCCCAAATCAGCTTAGAAATTACAACCAGCTCATGGTGTTTAATAAGACTCTGGGAATGGACACCGAGTGAGTTACATAAGCCCTCCCTTGGCACCTTGGCATTTCCCACGCTGCTCCCGTAATATATCACTCACCCCGATTCAGGCCGCCCTTCTTCGTAGTTGGAGTTGGTGCTGGAGCCCCAGCAGATCTATTCTTAATTGTATTAAATCGGCTACTGGTATTTTCATGTGTAAACAAATGCTTTACCTAAGCCTCGTCGCCCCCGAAGGCTTCGGCCAGAAAAGACGAATCATCATGGCCAAGCTAACCAAATGAGCTGTGGTTGTTATTGTATTCCCGGGACTTTGACGGAATCTCAGCTTCTGTTTTTCGCCTCTGTTTCTGCCTTTTCATCGTAATTATCAACTTGAAAAAGCGCTCATTACTCCTCGGTACGGAAAAAAAAGATCCGAGGTAGAAACTGAAAAGAGAAGGTTGCCAACTAATCTTCGTTAGAAAGTGAAGCTACCTGTTGTGTCGCCCCTGTAAACGGGTTACACGAGTCGGAGTCCCAGGCCAAATATGTGAGCAACCTGATTGAAGACTTCTTGTTGTCTCATCAATGTGTGGCTGTCATATCCAGCGGAGAGAATGGTCAGTTTACTAGATCGAGTTGGGCTTAAGGAAACATTTAAACTAGCTAAAGTGAACCCTTATAATACCTACCACCCTCGGTTCCCACAGCAGCAACCCTTCTCGAAAACAATAAATTTCAACGAGATCTGTGTAGAGCCAGGCACTTGTCTTGCATAAATCATATCCAATTTAATGGGCGAGCACCCGGGGCTTGGGCCCGGTTAAACAATTCAATTTGGCAAACCCTTAACCACTTCAACCACCAAAAAATATATCAAAGCTTGATAATCCGCACTTCCAATTTAAAAATCAATTGAACGGCCCGCAGCGGCATAAATCAATAAAACTTAAGGCCTGCGAGTGAATCCCACGCTCTCCCGCTAGATACTTTTTATGGATCCAGCTGACGGTCGCTCGGGGAACTCCCCTGGGACAGGAAGTGCTTGGTCAACTCAAAAATAACACTCACAACCGGAATGACAAGCAGACGGCAAAGGATGCAGATGCAGATGTGGGTAGTTGAACGTCACGTGCGCCTTTAATTGATTTTTGGCCAGGCGATTTGCATGGGAACTGCTGAACGCCGTTTCCCAGAACAGAAGCGAGGGGCTCGGCTGCTAATTAACCCAGGAGAGACAACAAATATTGTGTTAATAACCATAAATTGAGGCCGAACCTTAACCCCTTGTCGGCCATTCGATTTGCATAGAATGTTCGCTCCACGGCCCTGCGAACCGAAACCCGCCCCATTGTCTCCGGATCCCCAGCTCCGACCACCACCGTCTCCGTCTCCATCCCCGTGTTATGGGACATTCCTGCAAGGCACTGGAGCGGGACCAGAACCTCAATGCAAATACAAAATTTATTTATTTTCGTTTAGTTGCACGCGTTAATTTATGCCGGCAAGCCAAGACTTTGGATTCTCCCATTCCGCGGCAACCACATCCGAAAATTATACAATAAAATGTAAAGTAAGCTCGCTGCCTGTGCCTCTGGAATTGCTATTGCCAATGTCCACTTATACAGGCAGCTGGGCCGCGATCAAAACCGCAGGAAAGTGCAGTGTCCAATCCGAACCTTGTCAATCTGCCGCGGAATATCAGACAGGGCATGGGGCACAGTCACATCGACATGAAGACACATTCGAAGACATGACAGACAGACACTCCCGTCCAAAACGGAAGCAGTCAAGCTTTGAATAATGTATTAACAATCACCAGACCAGAGAGGTGCCAAAGTGGCATATCAGTTTGGCGGCGGGGATTTTTATAGGTGGAGTGGCAATCAGAACTTGACTTAGACCCTTTTTATATCCAGCGGAAGCTGCTTAGTGATACCAATTCGAGGCAATTGCCGCATAACAGTCTGATCAATTGGTAAAATTATATATTTTCCTCGGAATTTACATTGATTTCAAAGTCTGTTAGGAGTTAAGCTGCATGGCACTTCGCCCAGAGGCCACATATTCAATCACTCGCCCATCATAATTAATATGCCAATGACAATTTATCCACTGTTGTGCCTGTCGCACAGTGAAGCCCCGAATATGGAGTTGGGGACTTCAGGCCTGTGGTGTGGCCACTTCCTAATTTGGTTCCGCTATTGGTTGTCGCATTTGTCTTTTTCCCCTCGTAAATTTATTATTTAATGTGCTGCGGCCGTCGGTTGGGTGTGGAATGCCAAGTGCCAAATGCAACGGTCATCGCTTTGTATGCCAAATGCAAATCTCCAGCATTTAATGGCAGGTGGAGTGCCAGGCTCTGCAGAACGGGAAACAGTGAAAGAAACTGAAATTGAGCCATAACGGATGTCGGTTCTACGCTGTCCAGATTTGGGGGCGGCGAATGGTGCGGGAGGCACTTCCTTTCGGCTGTGGTGTGACCAGCAAGCTGACCTTCAGGCCAAATTACCTTGTGCCCGGCTTTCTATTTCTAAGCTCATCTGCATAAGTTTGTTGGGGGCAATTAACGAGCCGAGCAGGAACACCGAACGGCAAACAGTTTATGTCGAGCTAAGCACTAAATTAGCTCGCTTAGCCTGGGAATCGCTGGCGGAGATTGTGTTTGGAGCAGCCGACGCAGAGGAATGCTCGCATACCGGAGCCCCGACTTCCGCCTGGCTTTGGGAAATGGGAGCGGGAAAGAATGCGACCGGCATGGAATTCAGATTCACCCAGCTCCGCGAATCCATCCACTACGCAGCGCTCGGGCTGTGGGAATGGGTCATGGTGTGGCACCAGAGTGGGTGACGTCCTACCAACCTGACGCTGCTGCTGCTGCTGCTGCTGCTGTGGGTGCTGCCAATTGCCCGTGATGGATCCGGCCAACATCTGGCCCCAAGGAATGCAGCCAGAGCGGAGCAATTTATGTTCTGGCCCTGACAACATGTCACTAGCTCCGTTAGACTCCGTGAGAGTAATTGGCATTCCAAGCGAGGTCGAGGCCGTTGCTATCTAATCTGAGATCTAGCCAGGTAAGAGCCTACATGACTCTGGTGGAATCAGGTGTTATAGATGAGATTAATACGAAATCTGAAATATTTGTCGTTATTTGGTAACTTGCTAGTAAAAGTTGATCATCTTTAAATTAAGACAAAAAGACTCTCAAGTGCTTAGATATAAATAAATAAATACAAATAAAATCCGAAATCGAACCCTAAGCCCTTTAATGATTTTCCTACCAAAGTCGGATTGGGTTCTTTAGCAATCCCTAATTATCGAACCACTCTTAATCTGTAAATGTCACACTCTTAAGACAACATCATCTAAATTAGATGATCTAATGTTACGAAGCTTGCATTCCCAAACTCCAATTGCAAGTCGCGAATTCCAGCTTCTCCCGCCATTAATAAACCACTCTGAGCACACCCATGGCCCGGGCCATCACTTGACGGAGTCCGCGAATATGGCTTAATGTACACTAATGCAGTTTGTTTACCTACATATACAGGCAATGAACTCTGTGGCGTTTTGAACAAAAGACTTAGGCAACAAACTCGCCCGGGTGGGGGTGAGTCGCGTGGGGGGGAGGGAAGCAGAGCGGCGTCGAGTGGAGCGTAGTGGAATGCCAAAACTGGTTTGGCCAAACGATAAACGCAATACCCTATAGCCAGGCAGTGCAACGGATTTGAAGGCATCTATATCTACGCAGCGGTAGCTCCTCCACCGCACCGCGCCCGCCATTGACAATGATCCCAGGCGGCGGCGGCGGCGGCAGCAGGTTCCCAATGTTCGATATTGCTCCCTTTTCCCAGGCCCTGACAGGCGCAAACGTGTTCACAGACTCGGGTGAGTCATCCGCTCCCGATGGCGGTGCCAGGCACCGAGAGTGCGGCGTTGCCCGACAGGTAGGGGAATTTCACAAGATTCTGCATGTCTTGGCCGAGACGTTCTTAGGTATCGATTCGATTTGGCGGATTTAATTTGGGTCTGTCCCTGCTTTGAGGTTGCCTCTTCCTAGCTAATAGTTTTTCGGTGCAGATTTTAAGTGGTTAGAATGTCTGGAGATTTTGAAATTAAGAAACGGCCTTCCAAATGCCAAATCATAGACAGAAGACATTAATAAGACTCTTGTAAACAAAGCAATTACATGAGGTATACGGTGCACTGCTAAACCCCTTTATAATTTACATATTTTGTAGAAAGTGTATAGTAGATAAAGTGTGGTCTTTAATGTACTTCCAAGCCTTTGTTTCACTTCCTATTAGCGTCTAGTTATGTGTGTTTCTTGAAGTTAAATTAGATTGTCTATTCTTAGATCAAGATACACACGTTGACTCGTTGGTGCGGCCTTCTGGTGCCAAACCCCTCGGCTTGTCAAAAATCCCACATACTCTGCGACTAAAATATTTCACAACATTGTTCAAGTGCCAGATTCTTGGCCCCTTTTGTCGCAATGTAAATTAAGAACACAGCCGCAGACCATTTATGGTCCGGCCTGGCCCAAGCGAAGCGTACCCAAAGCACTGGCAGCACAAACAGGTTTGCAATTAAACAACTCAAAAATTATTAAGCAAAATGAGTCTGAAATTAATTATTTATGCGCCCAAGATAGCACAACGCCAGCCAGCGGAGCCCCCAGACGGGGAGCTATGGAGAGAGGGATCCCAGTCAAGCGGGCGTCTCCACTTCCTAGGAGCTCTTACTTCCAAGAACCAAGACCCATAACTGCGGCCGCGAGAGGCTCGATGGATGAAGTGCAGTTCACAGTTCAGTGATCACTCCCCCTGGCGAGCAACGCGTGCCAACTGGGCAGCTGCAGGCTCTGTACCACTCACAGTGCTTAAAATGGTTAAAAAATATAGACACCCCGATCGTCATACACGAGTTCACAGCTCCACCGGCCCGCATAAATTAGAGCCGCGATCAGGAGCAGCAGCAAGGCGCACATTCAGCCTGGAGGTGCGACCCAGAGCAAGTCTGCTGCACATTTTTTGACTTATTACCGGCCTCTGTCGACCGTGACATTTGTTGAAATTTGCTCAAAATACCTGAAAACAGGCCGAACAGCGAGCTTCACTCTAGCTTGAAATGAGCTATATTGCAGTCAGAACAAATAATTTACAATAACATTCAAGGAACAACAGTATCAAGCGATGGTTAGGTCATCTGTGTAGTAGAGCCAAATGGAGGGCGGCGGCAGCTCCACGTTGCTGTCCTCGTCCTCCGTCAGGCCATTCTCGTCCAGGGTGCCATTCAGGTTGAGCACACTGCAAGACTTGCCCTGAAGGAGAAACAGAATCGGTATTTTAAAGCAACTTTATAAATATAGTTTGAATATTTAACATTTAATTACAGTTGATATTACAGCATTGTTCTTACCCCATTGGAGAACTTTCGCCACTCGTAGCTGCCGGCGTGGTGATTGTAGCGTTGCTTGTACTTCTGCTGGATGTCGTAGATGCTGTCCTCTTCGCACACGGTCATGTACTGCGTCTGGGCGGTCAGTGTGTTCACAATCCGGACCAGCCGCGGCCGCCTCGTGACCTTGCCCATGTGGTAGAGGGGGTCCTGACTCCACATGGCGCCCTTGGTGCCGCTGAACTCGGACACGGCCACCTCCAGAATGGGCGGAAAGAGAACTCTGGGCCTGCCGGTGCTGGGAGAGATCTCTGTTCGCGGCTCGCCATTCTCGTGGAAGAAGTGCGTGAGATCCTTGCCGGCGAATGCCATCAGGTAGTCCAGGTTCTAAAGGAGTGGCCCAGGGGAAGTTTATGAGAATAAAAACTTGACAGACGAGCTTACGCGATTCCAGTGATCCAGGCGATCCCTCAGCATGGGCGTCAGATTAAAGACATTCGAGTGAATGATCACCCAGCAGTCGTCCTTCCGGTTGTGCGACACCACCTCATCCCTGAGATAGTATCGCAGTTTATTAATCGGCTGCCCCATTTCACAGATTCACACTGAACTGAAGTGTAATTTGATTTCCCCAGCAAAACTGACGCCTCGTGACTCGTCCCATTAATTCTGACTTTTCCAGCGGTGCCAACTGCTCATCGTCGTTGCCCGGGAGCGGGTCTTATCGCCTGACTCGCATCTATGGGCGGCCGCCGACTGGCAGGCCAATTAATTCCAGCTGCTGGAGCGGCCCGAGTTCCCATTCCTGGTCGGCTTTTCGGGATGCCATTGCATAATTAGCCGCCAATTGTCAAGGCGCCGGCCGTCGCCGTGCTTGGCCCATCAATCGCTTGCCATAAATAGAAAAATTAGATTAATGACCGACGGCATTTTTCGTCTAACCTCCGGGGTTACACACACCCGACGCACTCGAGAGACATTCTTATTGATGGGAACCCTGTCAGCGGAATTCGTGAGTGCACTGCACTTTAAAATATTTGCCTCCAGTTATTCCGAGATCATTCAGTTTTCATTTTAATGTTAATGGATAGCATTTTCAAACGGTTTAGCTTGATGGGTTGAGTAATTGGGAATAATATTTAAAGTATTTGGTTTGTTGAACTCTTGATGGAGTGGTATTGGGTCTTATTTATTTTTAAGCACCCGAAAGCTCTAAAATAATTGGAAGCAATTAAGGATACAATTAAATACTTCTATCCCTAAAACACATATTTTTCCTAAAGAGCAATGCAGTTGGTATATAAATTGCTCTCGTAGGAATATTATGCTTTTTCATTGACAGTCATTAAAGTATCCCTCAGCCTTTGGGCCAAAAGGGTTCAAAATAAAATCCAAACTGAATTCATTATTTTCTGCCTATTCCGCCGAGTGGTTTCAGTTTCCTTTGGGTCCAGGTCTGACCTCTGAACCCGACCGGCACCGGCGGCTCCATGTTTCCAAAAGGTAACTAATGGACACACGTGATAAAATCAACTTCCGCAGGATTACAAAGTCGGCGACCTGAAGGTGGGTCAGCTTGGGTTCCTATTCACAGCTGCCACTCTCCGTCGCGCATGCGCAGACACAGGAGCCGAGGGATTTGCTATGGTAACTGGGCGGAGTTGGGCCAAACACAAGGGGCAGGGCCACCAAAGGAGTAAACAGGGGTAGCCTCGCTGCCTACGAAAGGATAGAGTCGAGTGGCGTCTCATATTGCAAGCCCACATAGTGCTAAAAGGATTTACGGATACTCAGTGTTTACTTTAATTGCCGGCCACGCGTCGCTCTAAGTGGATTTTAATATCGGGCGACGAGTATTGCAGCAGCAGCTGTTGGCGGATAGCCGCAGACACCATCCGTTGGCAATTATTTTGGGTTTGCCGTTTGCGTTTTCTGTTTGTCCTTGCTCCGAGAAAGCTGCATCCTTTTCGCCAATGCCAAATGGCAACAGCAGGGCCGGTAATAAGAGCCGCAAAACAGGCAATTTATCACGCAAGCCATTGGCACTGTGTGATATAAGGGAGTGTTCCCACAGTGCAGTCTGGTTTTATGAGCAGTAAAAAGCAAACCGCAGTATCTGAGTACAATTCAAGGCATTGTTTTTATTTTTCATTCCATTGTTCTGTTTTGTGTAAAATTCGTAAGAGTTAAACAACTAAGTTTCTATCTATCTAACACTCTTTTAAGTCACGATTAAATGTATAAACTTAAATATACGTTGATATTATTTATTTGCTAGAAACCAGAACCATTTTTCACATTCAACCACCAAGAAAAGGTGCTACATCGAATAGCAAATTGTTGACAAATGCTACCCACAAGCAAAAGGACTGCAAACGGCAACAACTGGGAACTAGGCTTGGCCGACCACTCGGCCCATTTGCATGGGTGAACAGTGGCAGTTGAGCGGCCGGCCAGAGGGTGCGAGTCCTGCTAATTGCTTGCAAGTCAACTGTGAAGCTGCACATATGTCGGCGTCAGGACAATGAGCTGCGGATGAGTTTTCTCATTTTCAATTTGTTTGCTCGCCGCCTGGTTCTGATTTGTGAGGTTGTGGGATGGCAACAGCTGGTTGCCCTTTTGACACGCCACTGCTGGCATCGTGTACAGCTCTGATCCTTGGCCAAGGAGTTGCTGGTGTCAGTGCCGGTGCAGCTGCAGCTGCCTTTGTGTCCCGGCTCCTGGGTTTTGGGTCAAGAATGCGTGTGGCAGGCACAAGCGAGGAGTCCAATGCTGGCGGGGTAAATAAACCATGGAAACGGGAAAGGCTGCGGGTTGAAAGCAACCCCAACTCGAGTTGCAACCCCGAAGCACCGCCGAACGTGCGTCACGCGCAGGCGCGGCCGCTGTTACACGGCACGAAAATGAGTTGGCTGATAAGTAGAAACCATAAACCAGAAATATGACCATCTTATTTAAGTTTTACAGAAATTGTATATATCGAAAATAAAGTAATAAGAAAGATAACCTGTTAGATTAAGTGTAAATAAAAACTAGGAGCTACCCTGTATCCTACGTTTTCCCCTAAGAAATCATTTTTACAGTGCAATGGCAGGGTCCCCGAGTGGGACTCAATCTCCGGATCCAGACTCCAACCCCGATGCGATCCTACCCGATCCGGATTCAGGTTCAGAGGCCCCGTTACGAATCGAACAAAGGCGCATGCTTTTGAGAACCCATTAAGTGCATTGTGAAAATAAATAAAAACTAGCAGAAAAATACTTTGTTAATGTAAACGACAGGAAGTGTGCACTTGAGGGCCAGCATCGTCGTCGTCGCCGTCATCGTCCCCCAGAGGCTGCAATTAAATATAAAAACCAAACGGCAAAAAACTCTCTCGTATTCTTGCCACAATGGCAAGTTTAGCGGAAAAAGTGTGACAAAAACTGACGCAGCTGCAGATATATTTTTAATTTCAATTTTTTCTGAACTCTCAATCGAATTGCAATTGCAAATTGCCAATTGTAATCTGCACTGAGCAGTGTGCGTAGGCAAACGAGTTGACCAGCGCTTAGATACTCGTATTTGTCAGATTGCCTTGACACTCTGACAAAGCGCGGCGCCAATTTATTTAAATTCCATGATTAACTGAGAGTGTGCATGCTATTTCCAGCATCAGGTGGCTTTTTTGTCACTTAAATGGGCTTAGAACTTGAGAAAAGAACTTGTGGGCACACGTGGAATTTTCTTTTCTATGAATGAGAACATGTTATAAGAACTCAGTGTTTGGTTTTGAAAGCAATGCAAGCAGATTTTGTAGTATTTAAATAGAGATACATAATTCTGTTTGATTTGTAATGTGTTTTTTTTAACCTTAAGAGTTACATTTATCATTTAACATCTGTGGAAACAAGCTAGCTTTTGGATAGCACTCACTAGCGACTATTGGTTTTACATTTTCTTGAGATGAAGATTGTAAAAGCATATAACTTTATGACAAAAACACTTCTAACCACTTCTAGTTTGACCTCATTGTCATAATTACAATACACTTTCATCAGGCCCAGCATGTCAGACACATTTCTCTCTTTGACTTCCCTACCGCCAACAACGTTTCTCGTTGAACAATTAAACACGACCACAGGGTGGCTTCTTTAGAGTGAGCACCCTGCGCAGACTCATTCGAGTATTGCCCGGAATTCAACAGCTGACGAACGCACTCACTCTTCTGCCCATGCCGACCTTTATCTATCGGAGGGTGTCTATCTCCGTGAGTTCTCGAGAATCATCAAAATTATTGTATAAACATGCAACTAATTGAAAAGTGTGCCGTAATTCATTAGAAGGCTAGATACAATCAGGCAGATCCCCTACGTGTGGCTGGCCAACTGTTATTATCCTCGAAGTACCCCATCTAGTTGCTTTAGGGGCGTTGTGGCTGTCGGGATTCGGTATTCCGTATGCTGTGCGAGGGTTGCATCGCAGATCGCATCCCACACAACTGTTCATATTTTCTGTTTACTTTCCCATACCATCCGAGGCGATGCGCCTGCGCATAATACTTATTCAAATAATACTCGTGAAATTGCCAACATATGCGAAAAATAGATGGCAATAGCTTATGCTACATCTGGAGGACACAATGAAAGCCAACATCTGTTGGCAGAGTTTCACGATTTCACGTGTGTGTTCCCACGATGACAACTGAAATCTTGAAATATTACAATCCTTACATATGCAATTATGTGGAGCTTTAAGTAGTTTATAATTAAGTCTAACTGAACTAGATGCTTCCAACTAACATACATTTTTCATGACGTCCTCGGCCTCTAATCTGGCTCTAATATGTGCATTAATATGCCTAGGTAATGCTACAAAATATTCCTATTACTTATCCATTCCAGCCTCGTTTGCTAACATTTTCCCCTACACCGTTTTCAATTAATTCTGTCCTAATTGAAACCATTGTTCTCCGGGTCATCGGCATCGCCGAAAGGCCAGGTCCAATCAAAGAGCTCGTAACAGAACCCGGCTCTGAAGGTAAAGTGTGTCCCAGCAATTAGTGCCCGACACCTTGGCGAAATCTGCATTTTGCCCATGCAAATGTCAGTTGGCTCGGCTCGAAAACGGCTTAAAACTGCAATATGATTAGCCATTATTTTATGGCAGCGACGGCTGTGGCACCAGCAGTTTGTCATGGAGTGGCATGCTACATGCAGTTAGATTTGACTTTCGCATGGCATGTTGGAATGCACTTGGGGGCGGCCAAGCCCAGGCCCAGTTAACAGTTAGTTGGTAGTTGCAAGTTGCCAGTTTTCAGTTGCCAGTTGCCAGTTACCAGTTACCAGTTACCAGCATGCAGCAGGCTAATGGCGGCAAAGTTAACAGACAACGAACGTCGCTACTCGTCATCGTTGCGACATTGCAAGGTCGCTCCCCAAACTTCCTGCCATTCATGGCACTTAATTGCTTGCATTGTTGCTGCTGCTACTACACTGTTAAAAAATACAACAAAATTATATTTTGGTTTGTTGTTATAGAAGTTATAGAGCTTTTTTAAACCTATATGAATGTAAGTATGAAGTATGTAACGTTCCAAAAAAAATGGAACTCATAAGGCATTTTTTAACAGTATTAAAAATTGCATATACCTGAAAATAAGAAAATGTAATTTAAAAATCATCATCAAATACAATTCACTAAATATTTGCATTTGGTTTTTTGTATCTCATCATATTTTTTCAAAGTGCACCCATTGTTAACGCTGTTGTTCCTGTTGTACTTGCGGTTGCTCTTGCCATTAAGCAGAATTCCTTTTTGGCGTTTCACATTGTCGTCGTGGAGCAGTTTGGCATATTTTATAATCGTCTCGGCTGCATCCGCAACCAGTTCCCCGCCCTGGCCGCCTTTTTGGGCAATTCAATTAAGCCTTTCGCTCGCTTAGTTAATATGATTACCGTTATCGCTGTGCGAATATTCGCTCCTCTGGTTCTTGCTCCGCCTGAAGTCCGCCCTTCAAGCCCCCGAATTCTCAGAGGCGGCTCGGGCGCTTTTGATGATGCGACTTTTAATTCGCTGCTCTGTAAATATTTTTATTGATATTTATTGAATTTCTTAAAACAAGTGCCAATTTGTGGGCAGTTTATTTGGGGAGCAACTTGGTGATGTTAAGAGTTCTGCGCTCTGAAAGTGTTTGCTGCGAGAAATGTTTTGTGGGAATAATTCCGTTTTGCTGAGGAATTCATTTAGTGAGAAAATTTGTGCAGCTTTAGAAAATAAAGCATCTGAATACATTTTAAATATATTGTAGGAACATAGTAGAAATACCTTATTGTACATAGTAAAAACATTGTATATAGTGAAATTAAGTATAACATAACGATAGTGTGAACATTGTATTAGAATATAAGGATCGATACAATTGTTTGAGAATAGAGAGATATCGAAAAAAGTAAGATCTGCGATGACTACTTCCGGTCGACAATAAGAAAGAAGTTGGTGTTTTGGTGAACATAAAGTGAACGACATATCAAATAAAGAAGAGATATATGAAATACCGACCTATAATATGTTTAAGTAACTAAAACGTTTGGTAATTATCAAAATAATTGAATAAAAAAATATGCATACAAAGTAATTCGACTACTTTATTCTTTTCTGCTGCTTTAATTTCAGATATTTTTCCCATCTGCATTCGAAGTGTAATCGTGAGCAGATATTTCGACGCCACGCCGTCTGGCAAAGCCACCAGAAACATCATGAAATCCTCTTCCACCCAATGATTTAGCAACAAAAAACAAACACCGATTGCTTGCAACATTTGTTTAAAGTGCCAAAAAGGGAGACGGGAAAAAGAAACACGCTCTCGCACATCGCAGACTAAACAAAGCGAAATGTTCGCCAAATGTTTTCTGCTTTTGTTTTCCAAACCGCAGTGTTTGAGCACGCGCCAAATGGTTCAGCAGCTATGATATCCCACCTCCACCCTTTTGCTCTTCACACTTCACCTCCAGACTGCATGTGTGGAATGCCAAAAATAGTCTGTGGATGCCACGATGCTGTGGTCCAGCTGCTGATAGATTCACCAGCACTAACTTACTTCTAAACGAACTTGTAGATACCATAATGCTCTGAGATAATTTTAAATATGAAAATAAATGTTCTAATACATATAGAGAATTTAAAAATAAAGTCCTAGGTTATCTAGGATAAAAATTAAAATAAATTTAAGTTCAAGAAACATAGACTTTAGTATCCATTAATCTGTTAACTCATCACCCAATCTTGTCTAGGGTATCACCATGTTTGCAGCAATTCACTCCGTTGCCGCGTCGGAAATCCCTAATCCCCTTCGGCACTCGTGGCCCCACACTCGATATTGCGATATTGCACACTCATCGCCAGCTTCCACCTACCTCTCCCCCCAAAAGACTTTCGATTCCACACCCGAATCCATCATTGAGGAGCCTGCGATAATCGATTCCATTGACTGGCTGAATTTATGCGCCGCTCCGCGCTTTGTGCGTCTTCTTGTGTGCTTTTCATCAAACTTTATGTTTATGCGCGTGTTTATGTCAGGCCTTTTTTGTTGGCCACATTAATGAGACTTTTTATTGCCGGCCAAATTTGGTAGCGGCCCGAAGGCCTTTTGCCAGCTCGTAAAATGCCGCCCAATGCTTTATGACCGCACCATCATCCATTACAATTGCCGGTGTCAAGTAGGAAACCGTTTGGCGACACCGGGAAAAGCTGTTTTCCCTGCCAAAAGACGCTGCCTGCTCCTCCCACTCTCCGCGCTCTGCTCGCTCTGGGGAAAAGCTCACATAAATCGCTCTGGCAAATGGATCGACGTCAGCCAGCAGCTTCCCATCGATAAGTTAAGTGTGCCTGGCTGGCTGGCTGGCCCGTGTTTTTCGTTCGCTTCTCTCCGTTCGCCACATATGAAAAGCGAATTTTCTCCCCGAGCGAAAATGAAATAAAAAAAAAACTGTAAACGAAAACGTCGGAAAATTCGATGTCGATGTCGGGGTCGAGTGTGTGTGTGTGTTTGCGCTTGGTTTTTCTTTGGTCAAGTTTTCCTGCTGCCGGCTGCTGGTCGCCTGCTACGAATATCGGAAAATTCCTTTGAGGATTTGCCACAAAGGCGGCAGAGCCGGAAAAGCCGCTGCGGCAAACCTTTGATGATTCTCCACACACTCATCGCATCCCTCTCGCGGCTGCTCTTGCTCGCTCTCCTCTTGGCATTTTCCTTTCCAAGATAGTGTGACATCCATCCAGTTGCAACCCCCTCAAGAAGCCACCCCTCGCCGCTGGGTCGAGCGTCGGGGAAAATGTTTTATGGTCCCCGTCCCGCCCCGCCTGGCTCTCTCTTTATCTGCTCGAGTGCCGCTTCTTCCACGTACTTAATACTTTTTGACTTTTTGGGGGAAAAGCATTTCCCGGGGCGAGCGTGTGTGTGTGAGCGTGTACGAGTGCCAGAATGTGAATGCTCCTAAGCGGTTTTCCCAGCTGCCGCCGTTTTCTGTCTCTGCCTCAGCTCCTGCAGCTGCCTTCTGCTTTTCCCGTCGTTGCTGTTCGCCTGTTACATAATTCGCGTAATTTATTCAATTTTGAGAATTAATTTTTTATTCATTTCGCGGTCTCTTTGTGGGTCGCTCAACGGATGCAATTCCCGAAAATTATTTGGGGTTGTTGAAACACTTTCTTTATAAACAACAACGATGAATAATCAAATAAGTGGGCAATTATTGGTAAACATTGAGTGTTTATATGAAACAACTTGAGTAATTAAACAAATGACGCAGCTTTATTTTCTCATTTGATCGAGGCTATCCCCGCTATTGTTCTGTATGTAAATTTAATTAAGTGAAATTAATTGAAATAATATCAATAAAGAATAAAGAAGAACATAAAAAAAAATAAAAATATTTTTGAACATTTTGCTCTTATTTTTTAAGCTGTATTTAAAGACATGGTAATTAAATTTAAAATTTATATTTTATATTTAAAACACAAAAAAGCACCATCTATCTCTGAATGGCGAAAGCTCCCATTAGACAATTGATGCCAAAAAGCGCCACCTACGGGGCGTATTCCTGGATAAGTTCGCAAAAATACCAATTGGCGCCACTGTTCCGAGAAGGAAATGGGCAGCACTGGCTTTAGGTTCGTCCTAATGAGATATAGATGGCGCTTTTTCGTTTTTAAAATTTAAATCTGATTCATCCTAATCAGAGATAGATGGTGCTTTATTTTGTTTTTAATTTAAAATTAATAGCAAAATAAATGTAATACTAACTAAGAAAAAGAAGACCATACAAAATGTTCTGTTTATAATTTAAAAAGGAAAAAAAATGGTTTTTCATTATAATATTGTCTTAAAATATTCAATTTTACACATTTATTTATTTGTTTAGTTAATGTGAAAAAACGTAAACTATTTTTTTAAATTATGTACATTTGTATCTATAAATGAACATTTTTGTTTACCCCATAAAATAGTACAATTTAACTTCTAATAGAATTATTTGCGACTTATAAAATAAAATCAGAGCTCATGTAATTCATAGTTTAAGAAATCTAATATTTACCCATTAATTGCTGAGCGGTGAACCTTGCCACCTTCAACAAATTATTTATGGCATTTGCCAGGCGAACCTTCCTCTGAACCTTGCCGCCGCCTACCACAGCGGTTCCCTCCCCACTCCTCACTCCTCACACCTCCTGGCCCAGGCAATTGGCTGCAGTCGTCGCCGTCGGACTGATAAATGCCCAATGAGAGGAAACCTTAACCCGTTTGGGAAAAAGATTTCAAGACTTAAGCGAGCGAGCTGGATTTATTTTTTAGTTGTGTAATTATAGAAATTAAGGTTCGTTATTATTTCTTATTTTATTAACGTTCTTAAAAAGAAACAATTTAATTAGACAGAAATTACACAAAAAAGTCATTTTAAATTCCAAAATTACCTTTAGAAACCATAAAATAAGACAATAATATTGGCAATAATTCAAACTCCAGCAGCTACTAAAATTATATTATCTACGGAAAATGTTTGTTCATTCGTTATTATTTTTCATTTTATTAACGTTCTTAAAAAGAAGCAATTTAATTAGAGAGAAATTACACAAAAAAGTTATTTTAAATTCCAAAATTACCTTTAGAAACCAAAAAATAAAACAATAATATTGGCCATAATTCAAACTCCAGCAGCTACTAAAATTATATTATTTAGAGAAAACGTTTGTTTATTTTCTATTTATTTTTATTTCACACATTTTTTATTTCAATGCATATTATTATACACATAGAGATTAGTTTGCTTTGATTTCCTTCACTATCCTTGGTCCCTGTTCGCAGCCAGTCAGCCAACTCATGTGGGCTTCAACTATTTGGCTTTCCGCGTGCACAGCTGGCACTTTGCCAGCCATACGATTCGGTCGCCTTTCTCTGGGGGTGCCAAAAAATATAAGAAATAAAAGCACTCAACGGAAATTCCCACACCGCTGGTGGCACCGGGTGGAAATGGGTTAACGCTGCACAAATCGCTCTCGGGCACAGGCACAGGCAAGGGCGGTCCACATAATGGCTCTTAGATTGTTGTTTTCATTAAAAATCATCGGCTGCAAGCCAAACAGCAGAGAGGGTCGCTGCTCCGACTCCTGCGCCTGCTCCTGCTCCTGCTCTGGCTCCGGCTCCTGGTCCTGTTACTGTTAGGCAACGCCCAGCGCTGAGCTGGGAGCAACAACAAAGGAAACGCCGCCTGCATCCAGGAAGGGACCGGAATAGGGATATCGGGGCGAGGGACAAGGGCACCGGGCACCGGGCACCGAGGAGGAGGTCTATAATCTCGTTCGCTTAAGCGTCACGCATGCCACTCCCCTAAATTGATATGCCCGCCATGGCCAAACACCGGCAAACATCATCATCAGAGCGGAGGAAGTGGATGTGGCAGTGGCAGCGCGCTGCGGCGGCACAATGCGGAAAATCATCAAAGGCGGCATTTCAAAGAAATGTTCCGACATTTGTACCAGGCGAACAGAAACGTCCACCGGCGGCGATGATGTGTTGTGCCAAAAACTGAAACTGAAAAAAGTGAATGAAATCGAAAACTGAACAGCACACACCGGCACACCACCGAAGCACACCACTGAGCACACGCACCACCAAACCACGGAGCCACCTTTGCTTTTGGCGGCGTCGCGTCGCCGCTGCTGCTCCTGTTGCTGTTGATGCTGCTGCTGCTGCTGGTGCCGCCGGCGTATAAAATTGGCTGTGACCCGATTTTATTCTATTTCACTCGCTCTGGCCATTGTTCTGGGTGGGATTCGGGCTGGGATTGGGACGCGGTTTAGTTCGGCTCGGAGCAGCGCGGCGGCTGGATGGCCTGATGGATGGACTGCTAGGGAAAAGGCGCTGAAGGGATGGAGTTCAAGGCAAATCGGGATAGAATCGTGCGTCTAGTTTTAGTATACACAGGGCGAAATACTGCGTTTTTTTCAAGATTATTTATTAAAAGGATTAGAAATGTTTCAAAATTTAATGAGTAATTTATATTAAATGCAAGGATATCAAAATCTGTTTACAAGTTTAATGTGAAAGTGAAAACTAGTTACATAAGAAATTATTTTAAAAAAGCAGTAAATTTGATCTAAAAATTTACGTCTGTTTAGATGAAATATTAAATCTTCATTAAAAGTTACGTATAAAGTATATTAATGACAAATAAAAATGATTTAAAATGACTACTCTTTTAAAAAATTTGCAGAGACCATTAAAATAATACAATAATTCAAAAAAATATTAATTACAATAAAATATTTTGTAATTCATAAAATTCTGTCTATTTGTAAAGCAAGAATAAAATAATCTCTATTTTCTTGCCATGTACAATTGAAAAAGTGACAAACAAGAACCAACTTTGTGAAATGTGAGTCCGGACGTTCCGCAAATAAACTCAATAAAATAAAAATAATCCTTAATTGTTTCCTATTTGATTTATACTCTAGAATGCTCCTCATTTGCCTGGAAGGGCTGGCAGCTGACTGTGCCCCATTAATTTGTTTTTAGCTCAGCGTTTTCGGTACCACACCTTGCAGTAGCAAATAAAACTATCGTGAATTGAGTTTTATCACTCTATTTTTGTAGATTTTTAATGCTTTTCACACATAGAGTAAACATTGGAGTAGGTATATTGAACATTTTAACTGTGTTTGAATTGTGGTTAATTGGTTAAATATTAAACTGTGATTAACTTGTGGTTATACTTTATTGAATATTTAAGTTGGCTTAGAAGCCAAGCGCCCTCGGAGGGGCGAAACAAAGTGTTCGAGTGACAAAAAGGTGTCTTCCAATTGTAGTTAATGTTGGTTTTTTATGATTTCAAAAAACCTTTGCCTTTGCGGCGACCAAATTCCTAGTGCGCTGTAAGCAACCGATTGTGTGACATTTATTTGTTAATTGTGATCATCTCGTGTAATATTGTTGTAGAGCCCAAGGCGGAACGCTAAAAAGGGTTTCTTCCAGTGCATAAAATTGTTTAATTGCGATTAAACGGGCTGTCTGAAAAAACCTCATGCACTTTGATCTATTAAATGGGTAATTAGCAGATTATAAATATATATTTGCTCCTGTTAAGGGGTTTGAACATTTTGTGTGTTTAAAATAGAATATTAGTTGTGTGATTGATTTTATTATTGTTTTCTTAGACACTGAAACGTGACGCCATCCTCTAACTTCAAACTCCCTTTGCAGTGACGGAAAATGTTTCTCCCACTTCCATTTTTCTATTATTTAGTTACTCTAAATACCTTTGTCCCAGATAAGATCGAAAAACTTGTATCCATTCAGGTGTGACTGTTGAATAATTGCTCTTTTGCTGGGCTAAATTACCTAAGACATGAACTAACCCTTCTCCCAGTGTAAATCTGCCTGTACTGGTACTGGCTCTTACAGGTTGTGTGCACATTCTAATGTATCTGTGTATCTCTGTCTGCTTCACCTGGGATTGGGCAGTGCTTGATTATGATTATTTATCAGCAAAGTTTCATGAATTAATTGATTGCAGTGAACTATTGTGGGGAAATCGGCGTTTACATTACAGCGTACCCATAATTCAGACTCTTGCTATACCAACAAGTGTTCTTTTCATCACTAAATTGCAGTTCTTATTGGTGATTGCATAATGGGGGAAAATGAAATGCAGGCACAACTCGAACTCCTTAAATAACCATAATCAAGAGAAAAGCATTGGCTGGGAATGAGCTGGAGCCTTGTTTAATTGAGGTTTCCCATTGTATTCCCATTTAAGATCCCAGTTAGATTTGGAGAGGGCAGGTAAATCGTGTCAGGGGAGGGTTCATGCAACTATTTTATATAAATTGGTTGGTAAGAAGAAGTGTGATCAAATCGAAATCATGCGTGGTTAAGGCCAGTGTGCAAGTAAGCAAGCTAGCTATGGGTTAGATTACATTCTAAGTAGTAGCAGTTCGTGTGTAAGCAACTCTACAGGCTATTTTATAGTACAGTACCTGTTCGGATTGATAGGTTTTGCTTGGTGTTTGCTTTCTCAGTGAGTCTCAGAGGCGACAGCTGGGCCGCCCCCTGCAGAGACAGATAATCTATGATAATCTATCTGGGCGCCGAAGCTTCTCGGTAACTCTTATTTTAGACACAGTGGACAGTGGACAGTGGACACTGGGCAAAGGGGGAACCGAGGGTCTGCGTGCCTTGGGGGCTGTGTGTCAGTGTAGCTTCAGGTTCAGTTTCTTTAAGGGTCTCTTTATTATTTTTTGGCTTGTATTATAATAGTAATCGTAATTATTACCGGATCAACAACGACTTATCCTTGTTCGTCTCTTCTGCTTGCTGTTTATCATCGAAAATTGTTCGCACTTTGTTCGCTTTGTTCTCTCTTTTTCTCCGTCGGTGTTGTTTAATTTACATTTATATAATTTACACATGCAGCAGTATAATATAGGTTTGTGTGGTTTAATTTGTGTTGTAGCGCATATTACACAATGGCGCGATACATTCAGATATAGGTATGCATATCCAGCTCTTCGGTCTGCGACTCTTATAAATTCAAAGTGGTTAATAACATTTATATATATATATGTGTATATATTTGTATGTAGGTATACATGTTGCTATATAATTCTCATAAATAATTGTAGCTCGTTAATGTAATATGTATGTTTAAAACACTTAAATTGCGTAGGTTAATTAGTTTTGCACAAAAAACCTTTAATAGGTATGCTCCATGTTCTCTTCGTCCTGTGTCGGTGTGTTCGGTGTGTTTTGTTTTGTATTTTGTATTCGCTTGATTCGCTCGATTGATTCATATATGTATGTTCAATAATCATTTAACGCTTTCACTTTTTAATACATTTAGATATTAGTGGCCTCAGCCAGCATAATTTTTTGCTGGGTTTTACCTTTTTTTTGGTTGCTTTTCTCAATGTATTTTTCGTATCTTGTTTGCTTAATAACACAAATCCTGCCAAGTGGCTAAATAGATATATATTTCGTACGTTGAATATATTCTGTATACACATCGATATTGTTAAGTGTTTTCCTTATCCGCTAAATGCCTCACTTAGTCAGATAATTATTATTTTGGGGTGTCTTTGGGTTTCCATTTCCCAAAAATGTATGAAAGCCTGCTCTTGTTTTATTTGATTTGCTTACTCGATAGGTAATTGAATTGGACAGCAATCCGCATATGACTGTCGATCTCAACGTGTATTTGATTTCGTATTTATTTGTATTTGTATATTATCAACCGCGGACATCAAACCCAATCTCCCTCGAACCGACACACCAAAAGCGAAGAGCTTTCTTGTTCGGTTACCTGATTGATCGCATGTCGTCCTGTCAACGTCGCTCCTGGCTCGCCCCCTGACCCGACGCTTGCCTTTGGGGGACAGGTCAGCGTGTGGCCGCACTCCGATTTTATTTTAGAATCTCATTACGTAGGCCTATGACTAAGTTCCGTCCGATCGGTCAGTCGCAGTTGGTGGGTGGAGTCGGTGTCGGTGTCGTAATCGGTATCGTAATCGGTATCGGGTCAGGTTCAGCTGCTCGTCCAGATAGAGATGTGCGTATATACAGCATGTTCGGGGTCTCGGTCTCGGTCCTGGGCTGGTCTGGTCGGGTTACGTGTGTTTAGGAACTCAAACCATTTTGTATGCGTCCTTCAGGGTTCATGGCGTCAGTCGGTCGGGTCGTTCTATGGTAGGTGGCGTCTCTCCATCCTCGTCCCATCTGACCCCGGAGCTTGTTGGCCAGCAAACCGATCTGCCGCCGCCCTAGAGGGAGTCGGGCCCAGTGGCGGCCAGGTATCAGTGTTCCGTCGCAGCAGTCGGTCCGTCCGGTCGCATTATGTCCTTGCTGTGATCTCCGAGTGACAGCAAATCATTGTATTTACCCCGGTGCGGTTTTCATCGTCAAATCTCCTTGCCTTATTTATTAATTATTTTTAAATAATAATTTATAGTTGCCTTTGTTACTGTTATATTTGTATATCTATGTTACACCATCAAAGAAAACAGTTTGGGGAAATGATGAAATGCTTGGCTTGTGTGCACTTGCCCCGTACGTGGGGGCCTTGCACCCAATTAGATGCGACATTGTCCAATAGTATAATGGAGAAGTCCGTTAGACAATTATGCATATATATATTATATTAGTTGTTATGTGTAAGTTCCGTTTAATTTTCTACGCATGGTTGTTGTTTTCTTCTCGTCAATCGTTAAACATTAATATGTATGGTTATGGTTATGTTATGTCGAAATATACATCAATAATTGCCTTTATATAGTACGATATACATTACGTTGCTGTTAGTACACTTATTTAATTTGCTTCGTCGAACATTTGAATTGAAATTGTTGTAGCTTGTTACTTGTATTAATTAACTTTGAAAAAACGTTGCGTCAAGTACTCGTAAATGAATCGAAAACTCACTACTAAATATTTTGCTCTAAAAACAGTAATCGTTAATTATGCTCATATATCTTAGTTTCTTTTGTTTCTTTCTACCACGTTAATAATTTTGCTTAGTTTTCGCAAGCCCCAGTTGTTGTTCGGACTCGCCACAGTTATTGTAATATTGTTTCTCATTTGCTTTTATTTGTTGTGTAGTGTAGAGTAGTGTTTGTACGATCAAACAAAGAATATGTTAACAAAGAAGTCGTTTGCGTCGAGATAATAATTATTCGTTTTCGTATTTCTTTTGTTTTCTTCCTTAAGCTTAGCTGAAATGTATCTTATCTTTGTCGTCTTGAATATTCGAACTACGATAACTCATTTTCATTACGGTTAAGTTCAACTGCTACGTAAAACTGTAAGTAAGTACGGTATCTTTAATTAATTGATATTTTTTTTATATTTTCTCTGCTATTAGCAGCACTTGCACATCGTCCTCCTCAATCGATCTGAGCTTATTTGCTTTGTATTTTTGCATTTTTCTGGTTTTGGTTAATCGGTTGGCCTACTCGAAGGTCCCCTGCTTCTGCGGCAGCATCCGCAGGTGTCGGATCGCGTCGCTGGTCACTTGTATCTTTGTGGCTGTCCCCTGGGTGTCTCGTGTAGCGTGTCATGCAGTCCTGACCGCATAGTACCGTGTGATTCTCTGGATATATTTCGCTTGGTTCGTTTCCTGTTTGTCCGTTTGATCCGTTCGAGGGTCGTGCCTGAGTGGGATGTGTTTCTTGTTGTGATTTGTGTGTGTGTGTTGTTGTGTTTAGTTTCCATTTCTGGCGATCCTAAACGGTCTTTTTTTTTTTTGATTTTTTAATTTTTGTTCTCTCGGTAATTCGGTAGCTTGTTTGTGGCACATACTCCTAACCGCACACGCAGCCCCGACCTCTCCCCGGGGGCCCAGTCCGCGGCCCGGCCCCTAGCTGCCTTTTTGTTGGTCAGAGTGGATCGTAAATTTAGGGCCGGGCGCCGATTGGCGGGGGGAGGAGGGAGCTGCGGTGCCATCTCTGACATTTTCATACTAATAAGTAGTGGGTAGATACTATAATTTATATATATAACTTGCGGTGTATTCATCAACTGCGAAGGGCAGAAAGTGCTGCCTAAGCTTAGGAGCGATTGATAATAACTGAGGAAAACCTGCTCTCCTGTTTCTTGACTTAGCACACGTACATATGGTCTGGTAAAACGATACTTGATTCAATAGCACACTCACGGTTAGCTAGATATAGATAATGACGTTGCCGTAGCTTGTATATGAATAATATAATTGTATACAAATATATTTGAAGGTGCGGCTATAACCTTGTATAATTAATTGTCATACACATCAATAGGTTGCTCCTCACCAAACGCGTCCTTCCGTGTCTTGTAAATATAGAACTTTGTTAGGTACAAATTTTGCATCTCTCAGTGTTTCTCTGTATATGTCTGTCTCCTGTAGGGGAATATGTTTTGGTTTCCGGTGTGGGAGGTGTCTGGAGTGGGTGGTGATGTCTGGAGTGTGGTGATCGGTATACGTTCCGTTCTGTGCTGTGCTGTTCTGTTCGGTCTGGCTTGGCATATGTATACCTGTAGCTCGATTGTTGTCGTTCGTCTGCTCTCCAAGCACATCGATAGAGTTAACGTGGAATATGCCAATATCGGATATCGGATATCGATTAGTGTACGCGTAAGTAAAATGCTCCATAATTGAATCAATGCTTAACACCTAGACATGTATATAAGTATAAGTATGTATTGTATGTAAATATTTCTTGTATATCCTTTAACACTCAAATATTCTATATGTATATATCGTGCGTTCTATAGTAGCTTGCGCCACACACCGTCGCCGGGGTGCAGAGTCCCGCCGCTCGGACGCACTCCGGGTCAGACGGGCTGGTGCATGCCCGGGGCAGCGTTGCGCACCGGAGGACCCCCATCCCGGGGACCATGTGCTCCGCGGCGCTGGTGTACATAAACTGAGGAATAACGTTGCTCGCCGAAGCAACTACGATAACGTCCTACTACTGACAACCTTGTGAAGCCTTTTTCGAACCTTCCAAGTGCTCACTCCAACTCAAAGTCGAACTAAATTCGCTAACTAGAAACAACGAAAAGACCCCCGAAACGCTGCAACAATCATCTTTAACCTGAGGCTTAACCTTCAACCCGATCCTGGATCGGGTTGGATTACTTCGACTTCGTCTGTTTCGCTGGTTTGGCCGGCGTCTTTTGCTCCGCGCCTTTCGACTCCTTCCGCTGAGACTGATCCTTCGGCTGCTCCTTCTCCTTTTCCTTTTCCTTCTCCTTGGCCGCGGCTGCGGCTGCCTTGGAACTGCTGGTGGGCGCCTCCTCCTCGGCGGCCTCCTGCGCCTTGTCCTCCTTGAGCGGTTCCTTGGTGGCGCTGCTGCTGGAATTGCTGTTGCCACCGCCCACAACGGGATCCTTGTCCAGTTCCCGCTTCTCGCCGGACGTGTTCGCCGGCAGGGCCTTTAGGATGGCGTGCACCTCCTCGGCAACGGCCATCAGCACGAACTCAAACTGCTGTCGAGTGGCCACCACGCCCGCCCGCTGATCGCGCAGATGCTCCAGGGTGGCGGCAATGTCTATCTCACGCGCACCCTTGTTCATCCGCTCCAGGACCAGGTCCAAAAGGATGTAGGCACCAGTTCGACCGCCTCCGGCACTGCCGTGCACCACAATGGGGCAGGAGCGACGTCCTCGGTAGGATTTGTTCACCTTCCTGGGAAGTTAAATTATTTAAAGTAAAATTAATAATGAGCCACCTCAACCGTTTCTTTTAATGTTAAATACAGGTAAGAATTCTATAGTTGATTGTACTTAAAGATCGGGAACATGAGCTACAAGAATACTATTACGACCTCGAGCTTTTTTAGTCTCTGAGATCATTAGCGGTCTCAGGTCAAAAACAAAGTGAAGAATAAGGTGCATCTGGCATCCAAGGAGCCTGAACCTGGTGGTAAAACGACGTCTGGCATTACCCATCTTATTCTTTATAATGTCCTTGCTTATACCCTTCAATACCCGGTAAACAGCTTCGGCTTTTATGTACAAACTACGTTTTATATCAAAGATCTTACCGCCTGAAGTCGAGCAGTGCCTTAGCCTGGACAGGCACTCCCATGTGCGGCCAGGACAGGAAGTGGAACTGGGTGACCGTTCGAGTTTCGCTGGTGCGCAGATTCTTCAGGTAGAAAGAACGTACGAGGTAATCGTCGCACCATATGTGTTCACTAACTAGGTGAACCTATAAGGCAACCGAAAAAGCCATTCATTATATTTATTAAATATTATTATTAACTTTGACCTTACCTCATAGATGTGATAGACCTCGGCACCTTCTTCCGGCCAGTAGCGCGCACAGGCCACCTCTCCGTTCTCCTGCAGTCGGCAGAGGGCCACGATGACAACGGCTCCCTGCTCCCAGATCATCTGCCAGAAGTGAGCCAGGGTCGACGGCAGTGGACCCTGGGCGGCCACATAGGCGGGGGCTCGTGGATCGTGATCGGTCTGAGAAAGTAGGTAAATTTACATCGAGGACATATCTCTGTCAGTGGAGCTGGGTTATGCTTACAATCGTTGAGGCATTCACATAGTCCAGTCCTTCCGCGTTGGCCAGGTGGTTGAGGACAACGCGAGAGTGGTCGTACGGCAAGGGGGCCCCGGGTCTGTTCAGTCCCGCACACTGCGGCTGGGAGGCTGCCTCCCGAGCGCTGGGCTCAGCCTCATAGCGGCACAGCGCCTCCCATTCCCGCTGCAAGCGTCCCTTGTTCCGCAAGTGATCTTCCATGTACGACTGTTGAGGGATTGACTTGATTAATTCGGCTTTAAGATACTTCGATTATTAGTACACTCACCAGCACCATGTGTCCGGTTGAGATGTCCATGTTCGTCAGGGCGGGCTCCTCGCTCCAGGACGAGGTGCTAGATCGCGAGGACGGTGGTCGGCCTTCGTTCTCCTTGCTTAACGATGTAATCCGTCCACTGTGCGCCGGCTCGTTGGAGCCACCAGTTGCACCTCCTGACGAGTTGCCGCCGCTGCCGTTGCCCGACTTACCGGCCATCCGGGCACGGCAGAGTTCCTGGTAATCCTTGCTGCAGGTCTCCGCCCCCGCAATGCCCGACTGCAGACCGCCCAGCTTATCCCGCTTGCGGTCGTGCCGCTTGATCAGGATCAAGGTGACGAAGATCACGATCACAGCGGCGGCACCAGCGCCGGCGAACATATAGGCCATGATGTGGGTAACATCCGGTCCCTGCTCGGCCAGCTCCATCCGGGATGACGAGACACTCGGGTCCTGCAAGTCCTTGATCACGTCACCAACGCCGGCATGCAGCACGTAGAACCCAACGCGTCGCTGGATGTTGTTCTTGACGCCCCGGTTCTCGTTGATGGTCCGTGCCACATCGCCGGCGGTCTTGCGCTCGGGGTTGTTTGAGTTCACCCGGAAGCTGACTTCGTGTTGTTGAACGCTGGAGGATTGACCAAAGAGATTGGTTTAACTGCTCAGGCAGATCTTATGATCTTGTGACTCACGTTAAATAAGAAAAGTATCCCTGCATGTGTAGTATTTGCTCCAGCTCCTTCATGATGCGCTGCCCATCGTTCCAGCTGTCAATTCTGCCAGCGAAAACATATAATTAGAAATATATAAAAGGAGGAAAGATCCTCAGGAGGACTCACGGGTTCTTGACGAACACATGCACATATTCAGTGTCAACGGTGTGCGGCGCATGATCCTCGGCCGAGTGCTGCTGCTTCATGACCTTCTTCTTCTTGTGAGCCTCGTCGTCCTCGGCACTGCCCTTGATGTGGGCGGGCAGCACCTCCTTGTTGCCATTGCCGTCCGGCTTGCGTGTTCCCGCTTTTTCCGTTTCCAGCTGGTTGCTCAGTTCGGAGGAGCCAAGGGATGGAGGTCCCAGCAGCGGACCAGGCTTCTTCACATCGAGGCGCTCGTGGCGGGCAAAGCCCAGCATGTTGGCGAGGAGCGACTGCTTCACGTTCTCCGGCTCATCAGCCTGCATGCCATCCGCGTCTGGTCCGTACTGGGGCGGCATCACGAGCAGTCCCCCCTCGGTATAGACCCGTTGGCTGTTTGCCTGCCGGGGGAAACTGTTGGAGGCCAGCATGGCCTCCTCCTCGAGGGGAGTCAGGGAGTTGCGCAACAGGCCCGACTCGAACGCCAGCTCCTGTTGCTGGGCGTCCACCTCGTTGGGCCCCAGCTGGGGGCTAAATGCCGGAGGACGTCGCTTGGCCAGCTCGGGAGTGGAATCAACCTCGGGTTCGACATGACGGAAGCTCAGAAGCGGTTCCTGAACCAATCCCTGTTCGCCGGCCAATTCGCGAAAGAAGGAACTCTTCGGTTGCTCCTTCTCCACCTCGCCCAGTCCCAGTCCGCCCCTCGAGACGCCCCTGGCCCGCTTGAAAGGGGCGAAGTTGTCCGGAAAGTAAAGCTCACTCGACTCGTTCACCTCCTCTGGCGGCACATAGACTGGGGCCTTGGCCTGCTCCTGCTCCTGCTGTTCCCGCTGCTGCTTCAGCTCCTTCAGCTCGCGCTGCTGCTGCTGCTCCACGATGGCCTCCAGCTGGTCCATGGCATTCGCGGGCGCCGGCGTCTTCCGCTGGTAGGGCTGAGGATCGGGCTCCGAGGCGGCCAGAATCTGATACAGTTCCAGACGATTCTGCTGCTCCGCTCGGCGGTCAGCGTCTTGCTCCACCTGCCGCAGCTCCTGCTCGCGCTCGATCCTCTGACGCTCGGTTTCCAGGAAGGTGTCCATAATGCTCGGCATGTCCACTTGAGCACCCTGTCCGTGTCCATGTCCGTTGCCCTTGCCAAAGTGCTCCAGCTCCCCAGGATCGTGCCGCAGCGGCCGACGGTCCTGCAGCATCCGATTGAGGTACATGTCGTTGGCATCGTTTTCCCGCACCTGCTTCTTCCTCAGCGCCGGATAGAACTGCGCCTGGCTGGGCTGCTCGTAGTAATCGAGTTCGGTGTCCGGTTCCGGCGGCGTGAAGCGCACATAGGCCATGGCACTGGCCGGATCCCCGAACTCTGGCGGAGCTGGCGCCAGGTTGGCGCACAGGTTCGGTGGAAGCTGCTGCTGGCGCTGGAGCGAGAAGAGCGATCCCTGGATTCGGCACTGGACGTACGGATGGTCCCAGCCTAGGCCGGCGCCCTGGAGCTCCTCCAGCATGGTGGCCAGCACACGAGACTGTTCCTCGGTGAGAGGTGTCCTGCGAAAAAAGACGAACGAACCAGGGTTACTAAGGAACAGCCTTTCTTTTTGGAACTCAAAGCGATAATTACTTCTCAATGTCCTCAACGTCGACACCGGTTGTGGGAATGCACTTTCCGAAGATGTTGTCTGGCAATTGAACAAGAAATGAAAAACGGTGTTACATTATACTAATATTTCAGTCTCTGCAGGAGAAACTTAAGGCTTTTGCAGCTGTTGAACAGCTTGAACAGCTTCTCATTGTATTTGACTTTGGCAACCGAAAAACTTTTGTTTGCTTTAAAACTTAAGATTGAATTTATTCGGCAAGTTTTGGGAACTATTTGACTTTAGCTCCCCAAAAGATTGCACTTGACAGTGGAAGTTTAATTCATAATTTTTATATTTTCTTTAAACTTAATGCCCCAAAAGAACCTGGTAAAAATTGCACAAGTTGCTTAAATTTTGAATTAGAATTCTATATACATTTAATATAAAAATTATAAATAAGATTTAATCAGAAAATTCAAGGGGCCTTTAACTTCTAGCATACTTTTGGACCGCATTTCAAATATTTGTAAGTCCTTAGCGATTCCTGTGGCATGCCTGTGCTCCCAAAGGGCAGTCTTAAGAGACCTGCTAGAACTTCCAACAGGATTATTCACTCTTACAGTTTACATGTATCAACCGCATTTACTCTCTGGAACTATATTTTCCCATTGTCTGGCACACAAGTTAATTTGTTTACATCCCCTGAAAAGCTTTAATTGAGCCTGCCCAGGATGTATGCGAGCAGGCTTCCTTAATTTCCCCCAACCCGCCCCTGTTATCATTCGCTTCGATATTAATAGGGCGTGTAGCTGCATCAATGACACTGGTCGTACAATGGTTCGTCCGTTCGTCCGGTCGTTCCTCCGGGATCCCCTGGTCCTCCGGTATCGTCAGCACCTTTTGTTTTCATTGTGATTTACGGGCATTTAAATGCATATCCTTGTGGCTTGTCTCGGGCGTAATTTGCATAATGCAAATGCTTCTCATGCGGACGGAACCGTGACTGCGGCGGCCACTGGCACGGGGACTGCACTCCGCCGCACACACACACACACACACACATGTGTGGCCACTCCCCTTCGTTCTCTAGCCACCCCTTTTGAGGTCAACCATTTCTGCGCAATTTTCGCCATTTTTCGCAACGCTATTCCTTCTGCAGCTGCTTTTCCAATTGTTCTCCGGCTGTCCTCCGCCTCCTCCACTCGTCGTGCTTACATAAGTAATTGAGTGTGTTCTCGATAATGCACTGGCACGGCATCACCTCGTCCTCCCCCGACCCTGCCCGCCCTCCTAGTTTTTCACACTTTGTTTCGGTGTCGTTTGTGTGAACTCTCGCCTGGCATTGAAGAGCTCTGCAAATACGAATAATATGCCCTGGGCCAGAGTTCAGCCCGATCCCTTCCCTCTTTTCTCTAGTTCCCACAACTCCCCGCCTGTTGACCCACAAAGTGGATTTCGCCCAAAGATGCATTTCGGCAACAACGTTGGGGGAATGGCAGCGGAAATCTACGGCAAGGACTTTCATTGTACTTATTCGGGGTTTAGAGTGCTTAAAGCAATTGAAGGCAGGCCAATGGCTTTTAATATTGCAAGGAATAAGAAATCCAAAGAGATATATAGAGCTAAGTCCCACATTTCAATCATTTATAAGCCAGAAAGCAACTTTTGTTGTAATCTTTCTTTGTAATAATATTCCAGGGTGCAATTTAAAACCCACAAAATGTAATTTTTAAGGCAAAATATTTGGTGCAAATTAGTTTTTACTATGTAAAATATTTTTGGAATATTAATACCACCAGGGATAATATATTATATTTAAGACAAAACCTCTGACTACCTTTATGTCACCCAGTCCTAGGTTATCTTTTATACATTTCAACCTTGAAGAGTTCACTCAATTAACTCTACAGTAAAATCAACAAGAAAATGTTTTTGCTAATATGCAAAAAGTTAGTTAAGGGGTCGAGCTGAAAAAATTAAAATGTTGAAACTGTATTCATGTAAATTCAAAAGTGATATTGAATCTTATACAATTTTCGCTCCTATCTTAAATTAAAAGAAATCTATTTAAATAACAAATATGTTTTAATATTTAAAGATTATTTAGTTTTACGTAAGTATGAAATTTTTTCTAGAAAGCGTTTACTAGTTTCGCCTGACACCCTACAAAATTAAGTAAACACTAACGAACGCTTAGGCATGCTTAATACAAAGCATTAAGTGGATATTAGTGGGCTTCCTCTTGCTCTTCACACTTCCGTGAGACGGCCTATTCTGCTAATCCCTGCTTTTAGTTGGTAAATTGAATTCCCACGAACTGGACCTCCCTCGCTCCACCGATAACCACAATCTGGGGCTTAAGTCCACCTTAGCCGGGTGTCGCTGTGCTATCGCATACTCACCATCGTAGCAGACCTCGGAGTGCGGTATGCATAGCGTCCTAACAAACTGGCAGCCTGCAAAGAAAATGGAAAGGGAAAGTCGTTGGTTAGTACATGAAAATGAAAGAGTTGTTTAGCCATCAGCATTAGGGGGGTAAGTGGAGAGCTGAGCGGACTCTCAGTTGAGACATAATGATGTGGTAAGAGCCAAATCAGCATTACGGCGCTAAGCAGGCTCCTAACACCCAGCCACCCATCAGCCCCCATATACCAGACACCTCCCTGCCTCCACCATTGGCGGCGTCATGTGTCGCTCGCCTGACTCTTGGCTAAATAAACGCTTTTTATGAGCATGTCGCACATGGCTAGCACGCACACACACAACGAACACTTTTCTGCCGACAGGCGAGACAACTACAAATTCCTGGCCCAGAGGATGCCCGAAAATACGTCCAAGGGAAGAAGAGAGTCCCCTCCTGCCGCTCCTCCTAGTTGTTAGTCAAATGTCTGTTTGGCGTGCCTCCGTGTGTGTGTGACGTCAACAAGAAGACCCGCATCGCTCCGGGAATTTGCCACTGAAAAATTTCGACTCCTCCTCCTAGCCCGGGACAAGGCATCATGGCATCATGTGTAACGCACGTCCGCCTCCTGCTGCTGCCCTACTACCCTGCTCCACATTCCACCCACGCCCAAAATAGCGTCACTTTGGAACTTTGTTGTCAACAGTTTTCGTGGTCTTTGCCTGGCTTTAACTTTGGTCCGTGACATCCGGAAAAAGGCGACGACGCTTCGACATTCGTTGGCCATTAATTAAGCCACAGTAATTTCGCTTTTCTGGCAAACCCACGGCCCTCCCTACGGCAAGACCCCTAAGAGCCGCGTTTCTTCTGGCTGTTTTGTTTTTTAATTGCTGAAAAATTGCAGGTTAAAAAGGGCAGCCGGAATTATGCCCAACGGACTGTGGGACCCGCAGCCGGTCTCCTCTTGATAAGCGCTTTATGAATGATGGCCACGAAACCAGAAATTAAGTAACTTCCAGCCAAAGAGTTCAAAAAAGAAGCAGAGCTCTCAGAATGAATTCATCTTTAGACAAATTAAAAGGTCTGTCATCAGAAGTGGTGGAAATGTCAATTACTTGGACAGAAAGCCGTGGAAAGTCAGTCAAGAAGAGATGACTGACAGTCCGATGGATATCAATACATCTACGTTCATTATATTAAATGAATAAAATAAAGGAAAAACATGTATAAATCAGTAGGTTTAAAAATCGAAGGTCTCTCTTAATGGCTCTTCTGAAAGTGCGACAAACTTGAGTATTATTCTCTGTGTAGTTAGCAGTCAAGTGGCCACATTGTTTGGCCATACGCCACCGCGTCGGGCACTTTCCAAAGACCTCTCTATCCGCCATGTCCTTTCGGCATTGTCAAGACGACAGATTGAAGTGCACTCCCAGGGCAGAGCAAGCACCATAAACGCTCACTTTGTCTCCTTTTCACCATGGCTGTGGCTCCGCTTCAAACCTGCTACTGCGGCTGCTCCAGCTTCTGCCCTACCCCGGCTCTGCTGTGAAAACAGTCAATAAATGTGGCGACAGAAGCCGTCTGTCAATTATCAATAGGCCAACAGAGACGTGACCTGCATCAGGACGAGCAAACTGGGGCAAAAATAGAAACTAATTAAATGAGATGGCCCAGCAATTTTGCGGCAAGTCCGCGGCCTAATTGTGACGGCGGGCTGGAGCGAGTGCCTTTATGGGCACTCTGTTTTCTCTGTCAACAACAACGGGAACCAATCGTCCTGGGGGATCTGCAGGCTCCTGGGAGGGTCGCAGACTTGTCCCATAAATATGCGACATCATGGCCGTTGGCTCCCCTCTTTTACTCTCTTTTCAGCCAACTGATAAGGCCACGGGACGTATGCGCAATATGCCGACGACGTTACCTGCCACATTCACGGGGCCAGTTTAACGGCCTCGTTGAGCCATGCAAATGCGCAAAGGGGCATCAGAACGCAGCGAGTGCGGCAATAAAAATGAAAGCGGTCCTGTGCCGGCAGACTGCAACCTGCGAATCGAGGCTAAAAGCTTTTACGCCAGCAAAATCCCTGTCCGACAGTTATCTGTTCGACATTCACCCGGCTCTCTCGGCTCTGGCCATCTCCGGTGGATGGTGATGCAACTATTATTTATGGCGGGTTCGATTTTCTACGCAGGGGAATGAAAAGCAAGGACCTCGTCGACCACAACGAGGAAATGGCAAAGCTGGCCGCCTGCATTCGCAGGGATTGGCAATCAACAAATCAAAATCTGCGATGTCGGGGGGCAGCAATCGTCCTTTTGTGTGCTGCTCACATTTGATTGATAAGTTTGCGGTTGAGTCGATTCCTACTTGATTGGAGGGTGCCCCAGCTCCCAGCTCCCAGCGCCCAGTTCCCAGTGGGGAAATCCTTGCCGGCCTAAATTATGCCACAGTCTGAGAACCGAGCAAACAGAGCGAGAGCTAGAGAGGGGAAGAGGCAACAATTTAATAAATTTTCCGCTCCAAGGCGAAATTGAAAATTCCGAAGGCACACCCACGCCCTCGATGCGGTTGCCTTGGACGCAGCAGCAGCGTTTTGATTGATGTCCACCAGCACACCGCACATATTTAAAAGGAAGCAGTGGAGGTGGCCATGCCACCCACCACCCCCGGCTGTTTACTTATGTATGTGACTCGCCGGGAGCACGGTTGCGAGGCTCCTAGGTCCTCCTGCTGTTTGCTTTTGGGTCAAGGCATTTAAAAAAAAGATTTTCATTTCATAACGACATTTTTTCTTCTGTCAGCTGGCCAGCCAGCGCCAACACAGCCTCGGCATGTGTGGCCCGGACAACGTGTGGTATGTGCAAACTGCGTCTGAGCGTCTTTAAGGACAATAACGAATGTCCGCACGTTGATTACGTGTGGCATTTAACTCAGCAGCAGAAGCGGCTGCCGCTTTGCTATCCAGGTGTTGCAAACAAACATTTCCTGCTATTCTACAAACTTTGACTTGCAGGAGGATACGGTTGAGGTTTGTGATAAGTAAACAAGTAACGCATCGAAACGAGAAATTAACAAACGGAGTTAAGATTGGCAAGCGGATAAAAAAGGGTAACAAGAGAAGATGATGAAACACTGAATTGAGAGAACATTAAAGACATAAATCCTTTGAGGATTATTTCATCAAAGGAAATATTTCCGCATTAATTTCGTTATCAACAAAGTTAAAATCAAAGGAGAACAATGTGTACAAGCCCGAAACTGGCATTTAAAACGCAATTACCCCACAAGGCAGGCGAATGTTGTGAAACATACTCGTAAAAACATGGAAAACAAGACAAAATTTCCTTTGGCTTGCGGATAAAGAAAAAAAGATGCGTTAAAGTCGTACCGCTGGCCACACTGCTCGCTGGCGGCGGTTCAGGGGAAAGCGTCGAAAGGACGTGTCAATGCCGGGGCGAACAAGGCGAAAACCTGTCAGGAAGGCGGCGGCACAAAGGAAATAAATAATAACAAAGGACATTAATCATGACAACGACAGGGTGACAGAAGCAGGAGGAGGAGGAGGAGGAGGCGGAGCACGGCCAATGGCAAAGCAAACATGATGCAAGTGTTCCGCACAGCTCGTTAAAGGGCAGCATAACAAGTACACAGAAGGCAGTGCCAGGACTCTCCCCGCAGCGGAGGTCCTGTCACGGGAAAAGTAGTGGCAGCGGCGGGCCTTGGTGCCTGTTTATGCATTAAAGTCGCTCCTTTGCCTACTTGACTTGCTAAGCATTTAATGCCTTCGCACACACATGCGCCGCGCAAAGCAAACAGGGAAACAAACCCGTAAAAGGCACGGACGGAGGATGCAGTGCCTTCGCAGGCAGGCTTTTTTTCCTGGGCTTAGTTGCAGCTGCAAAAGTTGTCGCTGCTCTGCAGCTTTATTAAGTGTAAATAAGCGCCGGCATTTCACAGCAGCTCCAGCCCGCCAGCCACATTCCTTTGAGTGGGGCATTCCTCATGACAGAACAACGCAGCCCACAGCCGGAAAAAAATAAAGTTTTGCCAACTAAAAAAATAAACAAGTAACTCGGGGCACAATATACTGCCACAGAATGATGAGATTTGTAGGCTAGAGTCCTTCTCAGGTGCTGGAATCAGTCATCTAGTTTGCTTAAGATTGAGAACAACATTAAGTTCTAATTAGACTCTCCTTCTCTCCCTACACAGTCTCAGGTTTAACAAATTATATATTTTCTTTCCTCTATTTAGCTTCAGACTTTGGGTTTCATTTCGCTTGAGTTTTTAAGGTTTAATTTATTATTTAATTATTGCCCAATCATTTTTCTGTGTGTGGTCTCCTCCAACATGTTGCTGCCACTCCGGACAGTTTTTCATTTTCTCTCTGACGCCGCCGGCGGCTCCTTGATTTATGCGAACTCATTTTATTCATAAATTTTAAACACGTTTGACGTCGTAGGCCGGGGGCTATGAAAATTTGGTGCCGCCAGGCGAGGGCGAGGGTGCCATGCCAACTGTCTCTGCCCCAGCTCATGACCCTGCTCCTGCCCCTGCTCCTTGCCCCCGCTCCTGCTCCTGCCCGAATGCGGGCTCGTTGATTTATCTAGCCACATTTCTAAACAAATATTTTTGGCCTCTTCCTGGCAACCGACGAAGCAGCCAGTGACCCACACAAATTTGGCACGCAATTAGGCGGACCCCGGTTCTGTTTTTCCTCGCCCACTCGGAACGAACGTCCAGCATAAATATAAACTTTTTATGGCAGCCACTTGGACGCCTGCTCATCCTGGGCCCAGGGCAGGACTAATAAATTGAGTGCCACTTCTGGACGGCATGGTAGATAAAGCGCTGGAGGGCGGAAAGGATGAGGAATTCGAGCTCTAGTCTGGGTCTGTGTGGGCAAAGGAAATGTTTCTCCAAGGAGAAGCGGCTGCTGGATGTCAACACTGTTCAAATATGTGTCAAGTACCTGTCGAAAAAATGTTTGCTTATCGGATGCCAGCCAGATATGAGAGATGGCCAAACCAAAAGGCATATATTGAGATATTGAGACCAACAAAATATTGACATGTGGAAGGATAAACTCGAAGGCAGCTCAAGCTTGAAGTGTAAACATGTATATTTATTTTCGATTATTGGTCGCTGCATTGCAATATGCATTTGTAAAGAGAAAGCCTGTCATTCTATGCAGTAATTAAAAAATCTCTGAAAAGAGCTAACCATTTCACTTCCCAAGAAGCCAGAGATCTGGCGACGTCTGTGGCGATGACAACTTTTTAGTGAAATTCCTAACGAAGTTGCTTGTCTCATTACCGTGGCTCTGGTGCCGCCCCATGGCCATCGCCTCAAGTTACACTCAGAAAAGTGCGGACTCATCTCCCTGTTTCACAAAGACTTTTTAATTTAAAATGAAAAGTCGGTCTGGATATTTGGCGTGCATTAAATCTATTCATTTTCAACTCAATCCATGATGGAGTGATTTCACCTACAAAATGGTGTGCTTTCTTTCGCTCGCCAAGAACAGAGCCAGAGGACATCAGGACATCAATTTTGCATTTCATTCATGAAGTCCTTTGAATGCCATCTTCTCCCACTCCCTGGCTGCTGCTGCGCTCTGTGTGCGATTTATTAGAAATTCCGTTTCGAAAGTGACCTGCAATGGACCTCCTGCAGCAGCTATGGCAGTTTGCATGGTGGCACCCCCACCACATTCTTCTGCCAGGACCAAACCTGAAATGAAAATGGCAACAGCCGCCTGCCCGGTTAAGAGGGGGGGGGAGGAGCGCACAATCGAAAACGCATTTGGATCCAAATCCGAATCTAGACCAAAATTTCAAATATGATGACTGATTGCTGGCCCCGGGCGCACACAGGTTGCCAGCTCCTGAGGAAAGATGCAGCTCATCCCCCAACCCGCTACATTTTGCAAGTCAGCAGAGTGCAACCGAGAACACCGCCCTCTCATTTCGCATGGATTTATGCCAAATATGCAGCCTGATCTAACCGAGCTCCAATCCCATGCAAATGCCAGGCAATTGGCCTGATGAGAATCCCTCCTTTGGTAACCGGAGCACACGCAGAATAAAATAAATCGCTGAACGGCTGCCTCTTTTTAGGGGCGAGTCCGATTTACGATGCGATCAAATTGATTTAATTAAATGCAAATAAGTTGTAGCCAGCGTCGCCACTGTGCGCCTCAATGGATTTAATGTGCAATTACTTTTCCAATTTGCCATAAAAGAATACACACACAAATCTTGATTGCTTATTACTTGGGGCTCATCTTTCACCATTTTCCGGCCCTCAGTCACGACTTGTTCTTCTCCGGTTCTTTGGTTTTCATTAATGTTTAGGCAGCTTTTAATTTGCGTTCATTAACAGAGAGGGGGGACGGAGGACTGTCGGCAAAATCGAAGGAGGGGCACCCAACCCGGGATTCGCTCATGAATTTTCATTAATTTGCGCCAAGTTGTCGTCCTGCCGCCGACGCTGTTTGTGTTGCTGTTGTGCATGAAAAATTCATTAGATTTTTTGCATAAATTATGGTCGTGGCCAAGATAGGCGAGGAGTCGGGGCCAAAAACCAACTGGAAAATGTTCCTAAACTTTCCCATTTGGCTGACAAAATTGCGAGGAACCAAACTTAGGTCAAATATTTGACACTCGGAAAGTTGCCACCTGATGGAGGCGCAGGCGAGCATTTAAAGATGTTGTTGTTGAAAATTAAATACGACCCACTTAACAGTGGTGTATTAATTTAAATTAGCTACGAAAATTCATGTTTTGGTTGGCATTTAAAAACAATCATTATTTAATTTTCTCGGAATGCTTGTGAATTATTTATATTTCACAATTTGAACTCAGGCGCTACAAATAATATACAGCACAAAGGAAACAATGCCAGGAAGTCACACCGAATTTGTGACTTTTACTAGGTGCAAGGATTATCTATCCTTGCTTGATTCTAAACGGGATTTCATCTTCTTGTCGCAGAGGTATGATTGGAAAGGATTTTACGATGGCTTCAGCGGTCACAGTTTTGCTGACCACCAAATTATCACACGCCGCTTGCCAGGGTGGATCGCCGCTGGATGCGGGATGTAGACTGAGAAGAGGACGCGGGACAAGACACTGGAAGAGAAAATGTACTGCTTTTCGTTTTGGAATTCATCTCTACGCTGAGGCCACTCTGACAAAGTTTGCGATTCTTGGGAACGACAGCAGTGGGTTCCCTGAGCGCGGAAGAAGCTCCTGGGGATGGAGTGGTCTTGACGTTTACGGCAATAAAACCACTTTCGGAGGACTCTTGCTCTTCTTCATTGGTTTCCGAATCAGCTGAAACCTCGTCACTGCTTACATCCGTTTCATCAGAATCAAAGTCATCGTCGCACTCGCTATCGAAATCTGAATCGGAATCAGACTCACTATCGCCGACCTCGTCCTCGTCCTCCTCTTCCTGGCTTTCATCGCTGTCCTGCATGCTGATTTTCATATTCATATACTCGTAGAGCTTCCTGCGCAGCTCCCTTTGAGACATGCACTTCTCACTTTTCTGGTCGTAGAGCTCGTCTATCAGGGCCTCCAGTAGCTTACAAGTGAGATCTCTCCTTCTTATGGTGATTTCAGTGTCACTTTCAATAGGTTTTCCGCCATTAGTTGTCGAGATTTTTGCATTTAATTCCTTCTGGGACATTTCGAGTGTTTTATAACGAACATTTGGTTTATATTACTGGGAATTTGTTATTTACTTTTAAAATGATTGAGCTGTGGGAAAATATTGATTTCTGAAAGGAAATTGAGTTTATATTTATCGGCCTACTTTTTTAAGCAATTTTATTTCCTAAGAAGACTAAATACCTCTTTCATTTCTAAGCGGCTTTACAAATTGTACAAAACTTGAATTTATGATAAAATAAAGATGTAAAGGGTGATTTTTTTAGAGGTATAGAACTTGAAGTTGGCATTATTGTTTAAGATGGCGACCGATGTAACAGCTGACAAGGGATTTATTCTCAGTTTGGTTTGGCAATTCATCATGAATAGACTCACGCCTGAATAACGCTTGCAAATAGTGCAATTTTATTTTAAAAATAATGTTTCATAATAATAATAATGTTTACATCCAGAAAAACTGACTGTTTGGTGCGCTTTATGGGCTGGTGGAATCATTGGTCCGTACTTCTTCAAAAGCGATGATGGCCAGAACGTTACAGTCAATGGTGTTCGGTATAAAGCCATGATTAATAACTTTTTCATTCCTGAATTGAACAACCATGATGTCCAGGAGCTGTGGTTTCAACAAGACGGCGCAAAATATCACACAGCTCGTGCCACAATCGATTTATTGAAAGACACGTTTGGTGACCGCCTAATTTCACGTTTTGGGCCCATGAATTGACCTCCAAGATCTTGTGATTTAACACCGCTGGACTACTTTCTGTGGGGCTATGTCAAATCATTGGTCTATGCGGATAAGCCACAAACGCTTGACCATTTGGAAAACAACATTCGCCGTGTTATTGCCGATATACGGTCACAAATGTTGGAAAGTCATAGAAAATTGGACGTCCAGATTGGACTACATCCAAGCCAGCCGCCACGGTCATATGGCAGAAATCATATTTAAAATGTAATGCCACAAGATTTTCTTTCGAATAAAAACAAAATTCTTGTCAATCGAATAATCCATCGTTGTTTTATTGCAATTTAAAGTTTTATACCTCAAAAAAAAAACACCCTTTATTTGCCTAACTTGTTTATACTACATTCCACACTAAAATGCTATAATTGTCGTTAAGAACTCTCCTCTAGGGTATAAACACATCCTTCTACTACTACTACTATAAATCCACATGAAGAACATTAAAGTACATGTTTTATAAATATCTTAAATACGGATTAGTGTGCTTTTAACACTTCTAATTTGAATATTAGTAAATAATCAAGGCTTAAATGCAGATAAATCAGAAAAGAGAAATGAAAACTGCGCACTTTTGACTCTCTCTATTCCGAGTTCAGCAAATTGAAGCGATGATATTTTATGGGCGACCTTAATTTGCTCTGTGGCCCACCCTCTGAATCAATTACGGGGGCGCCACAAAGTAAGCACATCGCAGGTGGGGCCATTTATTTGTGCGGTCTCCGGCAGATAAATCAAATCATTAGCTCGGGGTCACTGAAGCTGGTAGGTACATGGGTCAATGGGTGACTGGGAGAGGGTGTGGAGTGTGGGGTGTATTAATGCCAAATTAGAGACGCCCAATGGAGCGTGATTACGCGCAGGCCAAATATCGCACAGAACACATAAATACACATTTGCGCTGTTTTGTGCGTACGGGAAAACGCTTATTTGCGTATGCGTGGCACATAAAAATCCAGTTCTTATTAAATTTCCGCACGCCCACGCACATGTCCTGCGCCTTGACGTGGGGATAACCCGGAGGTTCGGCAGCCCGTCCCCTTAACCCGCGGCAGTCGGCAGTCGGCAGTTGGGAGCAGCTGTTGGGGCTGGCTCTTGCCATTTGCTCAATGAATTTTGCATGTTTTTGTCCTCGGTCCCAAAGAGGGGCAGCCGCCTCTGTGCGTATGCTTTTTACACTTGCCGGAGGCTAGGATCTCACCAGGCCTCCTCGGAGAGGCACTTGCCCGAGTTTGGTTTCCTATTTGCCTGCCTTGAGTGGGGCGGAGAGCAGGCTGGCTTTGTTACACCTTCACGGCCCAGAGGGGGCGGTGGAAGTAAACAATATTAACATTAAATTAACATTTATTTGCTTTTGCCAATGGCTTCCCTGCCCCATCCCCCTGCCGTGTGTCAAATAAATACATTTACATACATTACGCAACATATGAAGGAGGCTGCCTGCGTTTCGTAGTTTCTGGCCGCCTCTAGTTGCCATTAAAATGGCCTAATGGTCCGCCGGTTCCAAGGGCGAACAAATAAAAGCCACAGAAAGTGGAAAGAAACAGAGAAGAAGAAGGGGAACCCCCGAAAATGGGAACTTCAAAAGGCAAAGCCAGAACAAAGTGCCAACAAAGTAATTGCAGGGATTTGCCTTGCGGCCAGGTCGGTGGGGATGGTAAAAAGAGAGAGAGAGAAAGCCCGGACCACGCCTATTTTCCATGTGGGGAAATAATACTTAAAGGCAGGCGGGTGGGTTTCGAGGACTAGCAACCAGTTGCCGCGGCATTTTCCCCGATTTGTTTTCCCCCCACTTTCGAGGATTCCTTTTTTTTAATGTGCCAAAATGTATATTTGTAACTGCCTGTGCCTGGGTGGGTTGTCGTTTGAACAATTTTACGCATATTTGCACTCAAATATAACATTCACATGCACATGTATGGATCCTGGGCACAACGCCCAGATATTTACGATGGCACGTTAATTTTTATGACATTCGCTCGCTGGCAATTTGGTTCGCCCCTTCAAATGTCCGCCGCCAGACAGCGATTCCGATTCCCATTATATTCCAGGGATACGAACGACCGTCGGAATGCACCTCAAAAGGCCACAAAAGGACGACAAAGTACAGGGGCTAATAAACCTATTAAATCTGGTGATAAATGTCGGAGAGGCGGCTTTAAAAGTTGTATGCCTTCTTTCAAAATACGAGTGGCAAGAGAGAATGGTTTTCCATATATAAGAAGCTTACAGTTCACAATAAAAACAACTTGTTATGCATATTCTCGCTACGCAATTGGAAGTTATTTAATTGGCAAGGCAACTCGCAGTGATACCTCTTGAAAGGATATTTAAACGGATTTGTTAATAAAAATATATTATTAGAATGTTCTTCCTTTAAAATCCGTTTCTAATTTCTATTTATTTATAGAAAATATACAAATTTAACTGTGCTTATGCCGAGATTTATTTATAACAGCACAGCTATTGACACTTTCTGTATTGAACAAATATGAGTCCTTGCTGGGCATCACCCAGTTCGAGGCCATCGACTGTGGCTCCGGTTTTATTGTTATTATGCTTTTGTTATTGTATATTTTTATGTGGCTGCATCTTAACGATGATTACGGTTATTATTCATTAGCCACGCTTTTGTCAGCCTGCCCCTTTCCCTCGCTCGTCCTTGATTGTCCGCAATTTCTTCTGCCCATCGGCAGTGTGGGTCAACGGAGGAGTGTCTGGCCATGGTTCATTGGCCATTCAATATCTTTTCTTCTGCTCGATTGCTTATCTCCGACACGAGACACGATGGCCAGGACCTGGCCGGGACCTGGCTCTGACCCCTGCCTGTTCCCTGGGCTACGGCACTGTAAGAAGAGTCCAGGTGGGCGGCATCTTGGGTGGACGGGGCACTCACGTTCACATGCCCAGAAAATAGATGATGTGTGTGTGCTCAATTGTTCCAGTTTTATCTCTTAATTACATCTTCATCTGGCCATTGAAAGCCTTCAGCTCGGAAAGTTTAATTAACTTGGCAGGCAGGACCTCTTACTGGCCGCCAGTCTGGAGTATCGATGGGCGCCAGATGCGAGTACTCCGAACCGATACTGGCCATCATTTGCTTCAGTGCACTACATTATGTAGCCACATAATTGAATTGCCACTAAAGTGTACTAAATATGACAGAAACAAGCGTGTGCTGTGCGGGTTACGGCCAAATAGCAAATTAGTTCCAGAAATCGGAATTAGAGCACGAAAGTTTCCTTTGTTACCCGTAATTTCGATTATTGTAACCCACTTTATGCATTAATTAATCCACTCTCACTGCTCAATGAGCTATCAGAATG
This sequence comes from Drosophila nikananu, assembly GCA_008042635.1. Classification (NCBI taxonomy): domain Eukaryota; kingdom Metazoa; phylum Arthropoda; class Insecta; order Diptera; family Drosophilidae; genus Drosophila; species Drosophila nikananu. The sequence goes on along the minus strand of VNJV01015376.1, from coordinate 10,702 downwards.
TATGAGTTTTTTCAGGCAATATTGGTGGATTTTGTTAAAACAATTTTGTATTTACTGAACGCAAAATCAATAAATTCATTGAATAAATGCACAAGCAAAGTTAGTTTTATTTCCTTTCGAAAAAACAACTTTATGTTTTTCAGGAAAAGATGCAGTTAATCAAATTATATTGGATTCTAATAGAATATATATTCAGTTAATTAAATAATAATTGTATCATAAATTTCCACATAAACCATTTCGGGAATCATTTTTCATAAAGAGCAGACAATAAAATTGCATCAGCCACTTACTCCCAAGCCAAAATCCCTCACTTCGGACAGCCCATTTCAGCTAACTGTTTTCCACTTAGCACGACTTAATCCCCTAAACGGAAACTCAAACTGGAAACTGGGATAAATTTTCCGCTTTTCTGTGGGCTAGCACAATGGGAAAATGGGGGGAGAAATGCAACAGTAACTGTCGCTCTCGCCTACACCCTTATACAGAATGCATGGCGCAAAGTGCGTTGTGAGCCTGTTGGCTTTAATTGCGGCGCTTAAAAACGCTTGCACAATGCCACACTGGTTTAGGGCTTAACAGCAGATGCAACTGCACTTTCCCAGCCATTTGCCGCAGCTCTCTGGGCCTTTACGGTCCCACTTACCCCCCGTCCAAATTGAGCGTGCTGTGCTCTCGGTCGGTTGACAAGCCGAAAAGGAAAAAATTACTCGTAAAAAGTTGCGATCCACTCGAGCGCAAGGATATAGCTGCCTCCTTCCTCGAGAGGCTCCTTCGGCACTTCGATTATGTTGGCAATCTGTTTACGTTAACAATGCCCCACCCAGCCATGGCGCATCCTGGCAAACAGACAGCAATTTGTTCCAAATGACTTGAGCGTGGCGCAAATTAAGTGCATTTTCATTAGTTGCAAGTTCCGAGTTGCTCGCTATTACTTGGCCCCGGACCATTTGAGAAATTAAATTGCCAGGAATCACTGGCAGAAAAGGGGGAGTTGGTGTTATCGTAGCAGTGGAGCAGTGGAGCAGCGGCATTGAGAGGGCGCTTCAGATTTCCGGACAGCAATTATTTTTCCGGCTCACATTCGCTCTGAGCCGTGGGATGCCACCCTTCACGCAGGCTATCCATGGGATAGCTTCCACCACTCGACGCAGTCATCCATCCTTTATGAATTTCACCCATGTGCAAAGTTATTTGCCAGTGGAAAGAGGGCAACAAAAACTGGCTGGGAGAACCTTGCTCCAGTTAAAAGCGGATGGCGAAGAGATCAACAAAATATTTGTGGAGAGAACAGGTGTAGAGAAGCGCCTCGGGTCAGGGGGCAGGAGGTTGTCCAGGTGAAGCTCAGGTGAAGAAAAATGCATTGGCATTTCAACCCATTCCCAAAAAATGTCCACAGTAATGTTTTTGTTTCACCGAACTATTCACGAAGTGAGTTCGTAGCAAACTTTGACAAAACAACAAGGTGGCGAAACAGTCGGCTTTAAATTTAAGCCAGCAGTTTTGGAGTTTGTGTTCTTTTTAGAAAGACCTGCCACTTCCCCCATTCGGCATCCAATTTGCCAACCAATAATTCACCCAGAATTGGAAATTAAAAGCAATTTACTCTGCGCTCTTTTCAAATTCCCATCGGTGTTTCTAGGAACCATTCGAGAACCCCAACTAATAAATAGTACATATATTTGCATCCATATAGCTTTGAACAATTGTGGTTTGCGGGCCAAATCAACCGCAGAGCATGATGTAAAGCGGCAGCCAGAGGTTCGCCGCATGCCGTTTCGCCGAAAATAAAAGCACCACGGCGTATACGCAATAACTAACAAGAGCGCTCAGGCCTTTACATGGAAATTGCATTAGCAGAGCGACTGCATCTAGTTAAAAACTTTGCAATGCCCGTCCAGAGCTCCAACAGGCCAACTAATTAATAATGCATTCGGATCTGATTTGAAAATGTGGAAATGCGCGAAAATGTAAAATCCAATTCCGATTCCACGGAAGTGGCCAGCGGGCAGCGGGCAGCGGGAGGATGAGCGGAGCGAGCTGGCTTTGCATCTGGCATGGATTTGGATTTAGCTTTGGCTTTGGCCGGGAGATTGAACTGAATTTCATTAAATGCGAGGAGAGGAAAATATGAAAACTATCTGGCGTTGCAAAAAGGCTTTCAAAATGGGTGCAAATATTTGTGTTTCAAATGAAATGAATAAATGCAGTAGGGCGCACGACTGCCATCATTTTAATGAAGTTGTTTTTGCCATTTTTCTGTGCTGTGCTGTGCTGTGCAGGGCTGATGATCCCCACCCAGCACGCATCGTTGGCTGACAAAGGTCAATGTGTTAGACTGTTGCATGCAACAGGGAGCTCTCGAGGGGCTGTCATGTGCGAATCCCACAGCAGCTCGGCTTACACAGTCACTCCTCCGACTGCTGCTGCAGCTGCTCCTGTTAATTAAATTTTATTGTGCAGCCATCAAAAGTTGCGGGATAGGAGGCGCCAGTGCCACCATGAAATATTTGCAACCAAGGAGCAGCAGCATGAGCGGTTCGAGCATCAGCTGCTGCTGCTAATGATGATGTCGGTTGTTGACTGTTGGCTGTTGGCTGTTGCCCGCCTGCCCGCCTGGTTGCTAATTTATATGTACATACAGACATGTGACACGGTGGCCAACAATGCCGCCCGTTGTGCGGAGCAGACGACTGCACAGCGAGGACATTTATCTGTTTGTGTATCTCTGTGTCTGAACAAGGGCGTGGGCACCTGCAGGAAGTGAGGGCGGGGAAGCAGCAGCAGCAGCAGCAGGAGCAGGAGCAGGGCCAGCATCAGCAATCAATAAATCCCAGGACCCAGCTCCTGTTGATTCTTGCGCAAGCCTATGGATAAATGTATGTGCCGAGCTCCCAGCTCCCCTGGTTAACTTTGCATGTGGGCTGATTGCTGACGTGCATGCACCGAAAGCTGCAAATTTGCATGGCCAACCCGGGCAGCATAGCAGCAGCAGCAGCAACAGCAGCAGCGGCAACAAAGGCTTTACTGTGGCAACAGCAGCAGCAGCATCAACTAGTTGTTGTCATGGCAGCAGGGAAGCCTCGCAGGCCAGGATATGAGCTGTGAATTCTGCGCCCGAGCACCGCTCACCCCGTGCCCCGCCCATCCCCGGCATGGCCATGAATACGTAAGGAACCTAAAGAGATGAATATGATAAGCTGGAAAACGGTTAGACCGAGCACGACTTGAGTTGAGTGGTAAAGAAACTGACAGCTTGCGGTGGATAATTTATGCCTGGCTAAAATAATTACGAAGACGTTAAATCTCTTGAATTAGCCAAGAGAATTATGCTAAGAGAATTAGGAGCGGAATGATTTAATGAATGTTTCAAAATTGTATGATTCGGTGTCAGGAAATTGAGCATTGATTGAGCTCTTGTTTTATCATAATTTATAGTACTAAAACCAGACTAAACTGTCGTGTTTGTTTAATAAATTTCCAAGAATTTTAATAATTCAGCGGATAAGGAAATTGACAAATATTAAATTTTGATAATTGGAGTTCCATCAACAGGAAAATATACACTTATTGCTGTGAATACAATTTAAATATTAATGAGCAGCAAAATGCAGTTTGATCGAATGTGCGTACACATTTGAAATATTTATTCAGACTAAACGAAAAGTTTGGCAGAGTGAAAAGTGTGAAACTGTTGCCGTATAAATATTGAATTGAAAACATAGTAAACACGCAGCGAAACAAATTGACGTGTGCAACTAAAAAATAATATGGAAAAAATAAATCAATAAATCAATCATTGTTTAATGGCTTTTCACAGCCTAATGTTGTTTGCTTATGAAATTTAAGCAGTCCTGCAAATTAAACACATAAAAGCATTCTACACTTTGGGTTTGCTTTAATCAAATTATTTTATAACCAAACATTTAATGGATTTTCGCAATTCTGAATAAAATTCAATAAGCCATTCAATTAGATTTTGCCAAAACTTTCTGATGTTTGGCAAACACTTTCGGAAAAGCCTCCAACCTGAGAACATTTACACTCCTGTCTAATCAAGTTTCTTGCTGCCAAAATCGATACCTGAGCTTCTGCCCCAAAAGATGGTCCCCCACATCGGAGCCTGTTGCACATGGTAATTTTGTTTCACAAGTGTAACTCGTTTAACCAGCTCTCGAACCGTTTCCGGTCAAAGGGGCCATTTTCTGTGCGGCCCATGTACCTGGATGCAGTTACAGTCCATGTTCCCGGCCCTGGCCAATTGGATTAGGCCCTGGTGTGGGGCTAAACTAGTTAGAAACATATTTACCCAGTCCCAGACCTGGGCACTCCCGTGGTCCGGGGACAGAAGTTAAAGGCCATGTTGCTCCGCTGCGTGCGCTGTGTTTTGTGTGCGTCAAAGTTTTAATTAATCTGGTTTATATTTTCGCCACAAACCAGAAAAAGCTTACAGCAGACGGGGCGGCGTGTGCCGGGTGCCCAGGGAAATCGAAAGATACCAGGGAATAATAACAGCGTTGTTTTTTACAGTATATCCTATTGGGTTTCCAAATGCTTATAGTACATAGTTATACTTGAAAGCAATTTATAGCCTACTTTCTCTCTCATTTTAGTCAGTTTATAATCTCCATTATCTGTGCTATATTTTCAGTTAAATTGTATAAGCTTTTAAAGCAAATTTATATGATAATTCAGCACTCACCAACATTGCCCTCCGCTTGCACAGGATCTCCATGTGTGACGAGCAGGAGGATCAGCAGAAGGAATCCTATTTGCAGCAGCTTGGCCGGCCTGTTCAGCGCGTCCAGGGTGCAGCATAGCAGTCCGCCGCCGCCTCCGCCAGACCCGCAGCCACGGACCTCGCGGTTCCGCGCGCCCTCACTGATCAGTAGGCGGCCGCGGGCGGGCAGCGCCGATGGCAACTTGCGTTGGTGGTGCAGTAGCTCGTGCTGCCGCGGCCGTACCTTGGGCGGACCTGGCTCCTGCGTCGCTAGCGGATGCTGCTGGTGGTGATGGTGGATTCGCTGCTTAGGTCGGGACTGTTGGCATGCTCCCGCTGCTGGATCCTGGCCCTTTTCCGCCCGTCGTGCTCTCTGGTGCTTCGGCTCTTCACTTGTGGTGCATGGATGTTGCTGCTGTTGTTGTACATTGCTTGCCATGATAATCGGCACACCTGAAATTTAAATGATAAGCGATGAGGTGTTGAGCACGATGGTAAGCAATTCAACATTTCTAAGTCTCTATTCATCGAAATAATTGTTTGTGTTATCGAAACTGAAATATATTAGTACCTTAAAAATTTAAGATATACAAATTCCGAGTTCTAATTATCATAATCAGGCCATAACCGGCACATAAAATATTTAAGAATTCAACGTTCAGAATATAAAGTTAAGTGTATTTTACTAACAAAACATGCTAATTTTATTACCAATTTCGACCATTTATAAACTCTATCGTCTTTTAAAACCATTATTTTTAATTATTAATTCTGTTCGCCTTTTCAATTAGTTTCTTTTCGCATTTTCGCCCCGGCCGTATCTCCACGAAAATCTCTTTCACAAATTTATGCAGGCATTCGCCTAATAACATGGCCCTCCAGCTCCAAGTGGTGGCTCCTTATTGTTGTTACCGGAAATTAGCAATGTATATTCGGGGGCGCACGGCCCGTTCGCCTCTTGAGAGAAATTGCATTTTATTGTGCCAGGACAACTTTTCGCTTTCCGGCATTTCCATATTTCATATTTTCACACAATCCGCACAATGCGGCACCGAGCGAGCACCTCCGTGGCGGAGGTTTGGGGTGGGAATCTTTGTTGTTCGTGCCCATTTGTCGCGCTGCAGTTTCCTGTTTTTTAGTTGCTGCTCCTTTGTGCGGGCTCGCTTAGCCCCCGGTGACTCCGGCTGCCGAATGCTTAGCGAGAGTATTTCTTGCTCTTTATATGGTAATAAATGTCAGACTTCGGTTAGCCCGCAGCCACCGTCTCCGGCAAAGGGAAATTGATTTTCTTTGCCGCTTCACTGCCTCGCCGCCGTGTCGGTGGCGATGGCGCTGACGGGCAGGTGGTCGGGGTTGGCTCTGGATCCCGTCTGGGTCATTTGGCGATAAGCGCGTCAGCCTCGCTCAAGGTTGACATATTTCGGATGGGGGTTGCTGTGGCTGCCAACTTCATTTCATCTTGGAGGCTGCGGCGGAACCGCCCACGAAATGGGATTCCAGCTCATCAACGCAACACCGCAAAGATGGGGCGGATTAAGGTCCCCGAAGAAGAGACGTCAAATTATCGAGTGAAATGGAAGTGATATAAACAAGATACCAAATAAAATAACCTGTCAACTGCAAACAAATGCGGAAAGGACATATGTTCGGGTTGTAATGGACGACGTCGTGGTAAACTGAAAGCTTTGCCGTCATCAAACTAATTTCCTAAACAAAGTGAAATCAATCAGTTAGACAATCCCTGAAAATCTTTGCGATAAGTCAATTATGGGGCTGTAAATTCAAGGAAAAGGAAGGAATGCTTTCCTTGCATTTGGATCCAAACTAGTTCCGTAAACATTGTCTGGATGTGTTTTATAATGAAATCAATAAATAAATTCATTAGCAGAACAAGGGCTATTTAGAGCAGCAGCTGCTGCTGAGCTTAATACAAATGTCTTGACTAACATCTCAATTACAAAAAGCATCTTTAGCTGTAACATGTCTGGGACATGGTAATATGATTTCAATCATTCCTCGAAACTTGCATGATTAATGTGTTCCAGATTCTTGCCCCCAGCCAGCCATCTAATGGACTTAGTATGCCCCAATGCCGGTGGTGCCTAGAGAGTCTGGAACCCGCTTCTTAGCGATGTCTCCTTCGGCTCCTTGCTCTGGGTTGGGTTCATTTTTCATGCACAGGCCGTAGCAACGACTGAACTACAAAGCTAAAACTAAGCCCCAATAACTTGGACGGGCCCAGATGACACCGCAGCATATGGGGCGGGATAATTAATCATGGGACGAACGTGCCAGGCCAGCCAAAAAGTTTTCCCATCCCAACGCCAGCGCCGTCCCAGGGCAAAACTCAACTGAACCGAAACACATTGAATCGAGACGAATCGACCGAAAAGTTAAAAGCCGATCTGGGCTCTGGTGAACCCGATGCGAATTCATGGCCGGCCGAAAGGGAATATCTGATTAGGTGGCCTCTCGAATTCAATTAAGGTGACAGGCCAGAAGACCTTGCGGTGGCCCCACTGCCGCCTGCATCATCCTTGGCTTCCTGGTCTTCCTTCAACTCCTGGTCCTCCCTCTGTGCTGCGGCTTGTGAATAATTTATGCAACTCAATTAGGCGTTGACCTGGCGATAAAGTTTAATAATTGCAGGCGGCGGTCCGCCTTTTTTTGCTCGCACCTTAATTAAAAGAACCGAGCAATTAAAAACGCATCATGACACAGGATAGAGCGAAGTAAATATGTTTCTGACAAGGACACCAGAGCAATCCGGGAGTAAATGCTATTTTCCGAAGGCAGGACGCGCTTACGAAGCGTGGCACTTTTTTTTAATAAAGTTAACAGCAAAGCATACATACATACATACCACATACATTTTAACACAAATTGGACCCTGGGAAATCCAGAGCCAAACAGCCGCAGAGGAAACCACAGGAAACACCCTGTGCTTCACGGCGAATCGTGTTTGTGCGGCGCCTCCGCTTTACCGCCGACAAACCGCGGCCGCAGCTGCAATTAAAATGGAGGAAGCGCTGCTGCTGCTGCTCCAAATGAACATTTGTTGCCCCGCCTCCCACTTGACTTCTGTGCATTGTTCCGGGTCCGCCATTTCCATTGCCTTTCCGCACCGACACGCGACTTGTTTGCACATTCAAATAGTTTCCCGGAAAGCAAGTCAAAGCCACTTTTCCCCGTTGGTCGTGTCAGCTGAATTTCTGCGACGAAAACCTGCACGTCTTGAGTAAGGGTTTCCAGTCATCAATTTCAATTGAATTGAATTGAATTTTTGGAGCTCCCGAACACTTTTATGGTTCTGCAGTGAAGTGCAAATTTTGCTGGCAGACGCAATTTTCGTTTCTCCGAATCTAAAGAAGCTATTTTCAACCGTCAACTTTTTTAATCAGCTTACTGCGCCGGAAATATCGATATCGATAGATTTTGGGTCGCTCTGCACGTGGAGTTGCCTGGTGTAGCCGTTGCATTTGGCAGACGTCAAAGCCTTTGGTTTTGAGTATCATTGCATTATGAACTTTCCGAGAGCGGAAATTTATGTTGTTTTTTCCACTCTGCTAGCGGTAGCAGCAGCTGGGAAAAGTTAAATTGCCTGAAAAAGGCTCACGGGTGGGAAAAAGAAATTTTCTTGAAAGATGGAAATATTAAAAGCCATGTGGAAGTGAAACCATTGTCATTCTCAAGTAAAAGGCTCTTGGTAAAAATCTTTTACCGCTGTTTTCTATAAAAATTTAAAATTTTGAGTTATGACAGATGGTCGGTAAAGTATTTGTCCGCGACTCTAAGAGCCCAATAAATTTCTAAATAAAAACTCGAAGTTTCTTAATCATAAATGTTAAGAAAATGTTGAAAGATTTATGGAATTACGCAGATGAAAAGGCAATGATTTCAAATCATACTTATGTAATATATAACGATTTAGTGTGACCATTATTTTACCTTTTCTTTAAACTATTTGGTCACACTGGTTACCGAGCGAAATATTTCGAAGGTAAACTTATATTATGTTAGTATTATGCTTAAAAAAAACCCCGTTGGTTTGCAATAAAAATTTTACATTTAAAATTATGGCAGATGCTCGACTCTAAGAGCCCAGTTATTTTCTAAACCAAAATTATATTTTTCTTCATCATAAATATTAAGAAGTTTTTGAAAGATTTATGGGATTACGCAATAAAGCTAGGTACTGACATAAGATAATAAGAAAATTTTGCTTTTGAAAAGCGTAATTGCCATATTTTTATACGTTGTTTTGCTGCTTTAAGAAAATTTATCTTATGTCAGTACCAGGCTTATTAATTAATTAATTTATAACATGAAATTAATGTTTAGTGTCCTTCACTAATTGTCTAAATATATTGCCGACATTTCGAGTGACTTAAGCATGTTTTTGAATAGGGAAGCGATACAATACATATAAAATATATGGTAAGTTATGTTATTTTATTTTTCAGGGATGGAAACCATATTTAACCTAACTGCAGCATTCATAGTTGTTCTGATTGAGAGTGCAGAGAGGCCCTAGCCCGAAAGCACATGCCGAATACAACTCTGCAAAGCACCGGAAGCTTCTTCTTCTCTCTTTCTTTTCCGTTTGTTAAACAGAACGATTCACTTCAGAGCTCCCTGCAAATTCTTCAAATATCTTACGTTTGCGCTAATCGAACGGTTATATTTTGGCTATTACCAACAAGTAGAAACGATGAACAAGTTTGACAAGAACAAGAACAAGAAATCAATGAAAGCCGCCAAAGAGGCTGCCAAAGTCAATGCCGCCGCCGCAACGATGGAGAAGAAGATCGACGAAGGAAAAGAAGTAGAAGCCGAGGGAGGAGCAAGCGCCAAAAAGGCCGAGATGGACCCCGCCTACTGTAAGACACTCAATACGATAATAAACCTGGTCGATCAGCTGCCCCATAGTCTTGTCCTTAACCCAGATACTTCGAAAAATTCTGAGGAAGAGGAGGATTCCAACAGCAGCGACGACGAGGCCCCGGATCTGGTGAAAACCGACTCTGCAAAGTCCTGCCATGGCCAGATGGGCCTTACGTCCTCGGATGACATTCAGAGGATCTCTCGTGGCGAAAAGAAGGCGCGTCGCCTCCTCATGAAGCTGAACCTCAAGCCCGTCGAGAACGTGTACCGGGTGACCATGAAGAAAAGCAAGAACATCTTATTGATCATTGAAAATCCGGATGTCTTTATGTGCCCTACCGGTACGATCATCGTCTTTGGTAAGGTTCTCGTAGAGGACCTGAACAACAAGGCTGCTACTCAGGCCGCCGAGCGTTACCGGGAAGTGGAAGCCAGCAAGGAAAAAGGAGAAGGCAGTGCAGCAGCCACCGGTGGAAGCGCTGCGGGCGACGACGACGACGATGGTGACCATGTGGACGAGGCTGCCGCCAAGAATTTGGACGAGAAGGACATCGAGCTGGTGCAGATGCAGGCCGCTTGTTCCCGCAAGAAGGCCATTAAGGCATTGCTGCAGAACGGACAAGATGTGGTCAACGCCATCATGGATCTAACTATGGGATAAGCACTCACAACTGCACTTTCGCAAAAAAAAAAAGATGCACAGATTACACCATTATAATTTAAAACTTACTTCAGCCTCATGAAAACTTTGAACTATTATTTGAAACAAATTCCTAATTTCTGATTTTTATAAAAGGAGTTCTTACACAGATCTTTTAAAAATAAAACAACTTGCTAATTGATGAGGAATTTCAATAAATTTTGCTGAAAAGTGTAGATAAGAAACCTTTCTAATTTGTAATGATACCCGAATTGGGAAACGCAAAACGCATATCTTGATTAAACGCACTCCTATATCAACTGCATTAGTTTTATTTCTTTTGTTATCCGAAAAAGGCGGACAAAGCTCAATTTAACTACCAGTACACTTCCGGTAAGCGGATATTTCCCATGCATGATACAACATGTACATTTCCTATTTGGTTTTACTTTTATAGC